>QLSR01000209.1:1063390-1090708 GCA_031780015.1 Citrullus colocynthis
TGTGTTCCTTCGGGTTCACCAGATATTGTGGTCCTTCGGGGTCACCAGAGGTTGTGTTCCTTCGGGTTCACCAGATATTGTGGTCCTTCGGGGTCACCAGAGGTTGTGTTCCTTCGGGTTCACCAGATATTGTGGTCCTTCGGGATCACCAGAGGTTGAGTTCCTTCGGGGCTCCAGAGGTTAGTGGACATCCAAAACCAACTGTAGGGCGAGTATACCCAGTTCCCTATAAAAGTATGTTAGATGCGCATGTCTTATTGTTATTGCACTTAAAGGACTTGAGTGCTTAGCTCGGCTCCGGTAGTGGGGTCACTTACTGAGTAATAAAATTACTCATTCTTTCATCCTATTTTTTTCAGGTAAGGGAAAGAACGGGCTAGCGAATGACAAGAGGATACCTTGATGACATCACGGGACCCGGTGTAGCTTCCGCATAGCTCTGCATGTTTTGTTTATATATGGGTTTTGTTCAGGTGTTAAATTTTGTTTTGAGGCTTGTCCTTTTGTTTTGTGTTTGGATTCCTGTCCATGAACTATTTCTGATTTTATCAGGGGTACCCCGATCCAAAATTCTTTTCTATGGTTATTCATTGTTTTCTTTGGTTAAATAAATAAAAATTTCCATGAGTAGCATTTGTTTCTTTCTTACTACTCAGCGTCGCGTCTTTTCTTGAAATTGCATGCATTGAGTAATGGTCTGATTAGGATGTATTAGTCGGGTCGTTACAGGTGTCTTATCCTGGTGACACTATAGATACGACCCACTTTGTAATAGTTTGATCTAAACCATTCATGTGGAGACATGTGAGTGGAAGTATCCTATACAAAGAGTTTGTATAAGACCGAGCTGCGAAATATTCGATCTCTCTTTGTAAATCTGTTAATTGATGAGATTAATATTTCATAGGTTGATCATGTGCGACTCGATATTAATTTTGAGTGACTTATGAATTCTTGTTTATAAGGTCGGTCCTTTGATTTGCATGGGTGAGAGTGGTCGAGTTACCAACTTAATAAGTCTACCATTTTAGGGATTTAACTAAATGGGAAGCTGGAAACATAATTTCATAAGATGAAATTCACTCCTTCCCACATAAGGTAAGTAGATGAGTAGTTCCCTTAAGTGCTGATTTCGAGTCTTGAACAAGGGGCCTCCCCCTCTCACTGGCCCGAAAGGGACTTAGTTTATGGTTGGACCATAAACAAATTGTTAATTAGACAAATAAGTGGTACTTAAGAAAAATGGTAATTACAAGGGTGAAGCGGACATTTGACCTAGCTGTAATTATGAACAACCCGTGAAGGATCGACTTGCTTATACTGATTATATCCAGGAACACAACTTATCTTCTAAACATCGTATTTGGTCCGACCTAACTTTATTATTATTATTATTATTATGGATAATATATGTTTTAGTTTAGTTTTTTATATAAAAAAATGGTTTAAAAAAGAAAAGGCTTTTCCTAAAATTTTTGAAACTTTTAAAAAGATGTAAAAATTAAAAAAAGAAGAAGAATAGAATAGAAATGAAAAAAAATATCATTTTTCTTCCCTTTTCCCATTCTTCCTCCTTCCCCCATTTCTTTCCTTCTCTTCCTCTTCTTCCCCAATTCTCTCCTCTTCTTCATACTTCTTCCTCTATTTCCTCCCTTCCCCATTTCAAATTCCCTTACAAAACTCAACTCTAAACCTCCACACTCCCCTATAAATTAAGGGAGATTCACAATGGAAAAAGGAAGGGAAAACACAAAAGGTGGAAAAGATGATTATACACATTGAGGGAGAAATAGAGAGGAAGGAATAACTAAGAAAGAGATGATTCTGGCAAAAGCTCATCTCCATTGGATGGATTGCCCACGATTCCAACGAAACCCACACAAAACCCACTAATACAATGCAGTTCGACAACGTCTTCAACAAACAGAAATTTTCGACGAAGCCCACAAACAACCCACGTTTGGTGAAACTCCAAGTGGCATAGGATAGACGCATCTCATGCTTGACTTCTGGAAAACAGTGTGACTTACCGGCTTGATTCGGACGAGTGGTGGAAACAGTCCAGCAGCCCAATGCGTAAGTTTCTGGTTAGTCCAAAGTCTGTAACCCACCTTCAAGGTAATAAAAACATAGAAGAGAGGGTAAGAAGAGTAGAAAACGTGAAGAGAAAGAAGAAGAAGCAAAAGAAGAAGAAGATGAAAACGAAAAGAAAGGTAGAATTCGTGGAAGAGGGAAAAAAATTTGGTAAGGTGTGGTCCCACTTACTTTTTATTTGTTTATTTATCTTTTATCTTTATGACTTTGGTACTATTTTGCAACAAATTTCAATGGAATTTACATGAATTTGACTAGTTGTGTTTTTAAAATTGTTTTTAAATACAACTTCTCTTTCTAATTAAATTTCAAATGAATTTGACTTTTAATCCTCTAAATAATGTTTAAAATGTTTTTTTTTATATAATTTGTTAAATTTGCAATTTGGTGTTAATTTGTGGGGATCTTATTAAATAAACTTTAATTTAGTTGTTTGTATTTAATTTCGATTTTCTAAATTATATTTTAACTTGTGGGAGCTTTAAAGAAGAATTCCAATATCAACATGGTACCAATATCTAAATTACATTTTATATAGATACATTTAATTTAAATTAATTTCAATTTTGTTTCAATTTGAAGTTCTCTAAAAAGGGCATTTCAATTTCACCTTAGTTTCATTTAAATTTGAATGTTCTAAATAAAAATTTCACTTTTTGTTTTCACCTTAATTTACAAAATAATTTCAATCTTCCTTTATAGGGCTTACATCACTCATAAGGATTGATTCATGTTTTACTTTTAAAATGTGAATAGATCCACATGAGATATTTTTATCAATATTATGTTATCCTATGTTGGAGTTGAAATCGTCAAATATCTCAAATTCTTGAGGTAAACACATTCACTAATTTGAGAATTCAAATATCAACATGATAATAAATTAACAGACATTTGTCTACTCACAAAATGTTAGTCTACTTTATTCTTAAAGTTAGAATGTGACTTAGTGAGACATTATCTAAACTTATTTTGATATTTAGTTGTTAATTAAATGTTCCTCTTTTAAATTGACTTTTTTAAAAAGAATAAATTTTGTCAATGGATTTCAAATAAAAAAATGTTACTCTCTTAAATTTATTTTTTAAAATAAAATAAATTTTGTGAATTTATTTTAAATAAAATTAACTATAAGCAATAGTTCTGTCTAAGTTGGATACTTAAGTTGACCATAAGAAAACACTTCTATCTGAGAACAGTTTAATTAGTCATATTTTATTTAATTTTAGTTTTTAATAAAAATAAACATTATTTTTCTTTCAAATAAAGATCATCTTTAATAAAATGAATTGAATAACAAAAATAAAATATTTTAAAACGGTGTTGTAAGGTATTAACACCTTCCCTACACTCAACGACCCCCGAGCCTTACTTTGATAAATCAGATTAATTTTTTTCCTTTAAAATAGTTGACCAATCACACCCACAATAATTAGTGGCGACTCCAAATCTTTTACCTCGAAAAAGACCCATGGAGAAGGATGTTGGTCTCTCCACGTCACGATGATGTTGTGACATGTCCTATAGTGCATAAGAGTTCAACTATGGGTCTATAGTGGTTTGCCCTGTAGTTAATGAATGAAGATTAATTTAATTAAAGAGTTTAATTAATTAATTTTGGATCATTGGAGCTTATAATTTATAGGTCCATAAGGTCCCCTTGCTAGTTCACCACGGACCAACAGTGATCAACTATGTTGAAAGAAAAATTTGAAATTTTTAAATTTATGAGGAAAAATATTAATTGTACTGGATACAATTAATTACATGGTTTATTATAAAGTTTATTTGAATAAGATTCAAATTATAACTTTATAATATGGAAAATTAATTTATTTGAATATGATTTAAATAATTAATTATTTATTTTAATGAAATCTATATAAATAAGTAGAGGGATAATTAATTAATTAATTCGAATTGGATTCAAATAATTAATTATTTAATTTGGATGTGATCCAAATTAAAGATTTTGTAGAAAATAAATATTTAAATAAGATTTAAATATTTTAAACCATTTAATATGAAATATTATTGGATAGATATTTATTAATATTGGATATTATCAAATATTTAATTTAAAATCTCTGGAGTTATCTATGAGTTCTATAAATAGGGCCATTGTAGAATATACACCCTTTACAAAGTTACAGATTATTCTAAAACTCTTCCTCTAGAAATTCTCCCACTTTTCTTAGAAAAGTTCTAAAAAAATTCTTTTGTTAGAGGAGAAAAATTTTCCTGAAATTATGGATCGGCAAATGTATTTTAATTAAATCAAATAATGCGATCACACGCTTATACAGAGATTCAATTCCCTTCAATTGGTATCAAAGCCAATCTTTGATTCTTGATTTGAATTAAAAATCTTGTAAGTGGGTGTTTTAATTGTTCATGTATGAGATATGCGAAGGTTTGCAAATTGATTGTTTAGACATATTTGGGCATTAGATTTTAATGTTTTCATCATATCAATTGTAAAACCCTTAAGGGTAGTGGTTTTTTTTCTTTTTTTTTTTTTTTTTTTTTTTTTTTAATCTTTTTAGTTTTTTTTTTTTTTTTTTTTTTTTTTTTTAATCTTTTTAGTTTTTTTTTTTTTTTTTTTTTTTTTTTTTAATCTTTTTAGTTTTTTTTTTTTTTTTTTTTTTTTTTTTTAATCTTTTTAGTTTTTTTTTTTTTTTTTTTTTTTTTTTTTAATCTTTTTAGTTTTTTTTTTTTTTTTTTTTTTTTTTTTTAATCTTTTTAGTTTTTTTTTTTTTTTTTTTTTTTTTTTTTAATCTTTTTAGTTTTTTTTTTTTTTTTTTTTTTTTTTTTTAATCTTTTTAGTTTTTTTTTTTTTTTTTTTTTTTTTTTTTGTAAACTTTTCATTGAATTTGATGTAAAAATGCTGTAAATTCTTGAAAAAATGTTAGTTTTTTGGAATTAAAGAAATCTGAAAAATCTACAATTAAAACATTTGGCAAAATTTCAAAGGATTAAATTTAGGTGTTTCAAGCCCTAAACTTTGGTGGCCAAAGAAGAAATTGAAGACGAAGCTATTTCTTGGAAATACAAATTATTGTAATTTTAAATTTTCTCTTTCATTTCTAGGATAGACTATGCTGATCAACTTTGCTTCATTTGATTTAATTATGCATGTGATATATGTTTTAAATTAAATTGAATGTTGCATAAAGTATGACATTTAGATTAAAATCCCACCATAGATTAAGCATGTCATGCTTTTTATTTTAAATATAAATGTTATATTTAAATTATTAGGATAATTCCTAATTAAATGCATGTAGAGGTTCTCTTTTATTTAAATATAAGTATTATATTTAAATTGTTATAGAGCTGCATGTAGAGATTCTATTTTATTTAAATATAAATGTTATATTTAAATTGATAGGATAATTTCTATTGATATGCATGTAGAGATTCTCTTTAACTTTAAATATAAGCGTTATATTTAAATTGTTGCAGAGATTCATGTAGAGATTCTTCTTTAATTAAATATAATTGTTATATTAGATTATTAAACGAAGAATTAAGTAAGATTGCATGTTTATTTAAAGATAAGTTTAGTTTAATTTTAAACTATTTAAAATTTTAGTTTATCTTTATATTTTTGTAATGAGATTAGAAACATCACCTGCTTGCCTAATACTAATAGGATTAGGATCTTGCTTAAATAAAGATACAATTAATTAAGTTTAGTTTATCTTTTTATTTTTCTAATGAGATTATAAATACCGCATGCTTGCCCAGTGAAATTAGGATCTTACTTGAATAAAGATAAAATGGATTCAATTTTTTATATAGTTAAAATTTGATTTATCTTTGTTAAAATTCTAGATTAGAATAAAGTAAATTGCATGCTTATCTAATGATATTAGATTAAAATAGATCTTTTAATTTAATTCAAAATGGTTTAAAATGGACAAATTAAAAGATTTAATATAAAAGGTTCCCTATAAAGGAACTTTGTCTAAGTAAGATTTTGTCAAATGCTGAGTATTTAAGCTGACGGTAACGGAACACCCCTACTTGGAAATTGACCTGGGAGTTGATTTAATCAAACGTTTTAAAAATATAATATGACTAGTTTATTAAAGAGTTTAATAAACTTGAGAAACTTCAGATTATTGGAAACTATTCAAACATAAAAGTTATGTTTGGGCAAACAAATTAAAACTTGGATAAATGATTTAGCCTAAGTTTGTCTAAGTAATGAAACCCCATATTTTAAAATACTTAATGGGAAAATAGATGTATATGATATGCTGTCTCTCTTAAGTTCTCTGGTACGATTCACATTGTGAGATTCATGCTTGGCCTCGTGGTGGCTTTACTTCAGCTTTGCTTTCGTCCCCCTTCGGATGATGTTTGCATGGTCAATATCAAGGTAAACTCCAGCAATGGATAGGATTGTAGTTTTCAGTTTCCAATATTGACCTTCCGTTCGGTAGGCTTGTTGGGGCAAAACTAAAAGATCTAAAATGATGGATTACACTTACAAGAGCACATTAAAGTTGTTAATGATGTTTTGACAAAAAATAATGGTAACTAAACATTATAGGAATAAGAGTTATTCTAGTGTAATGTTTCATTGAGAATGTCTCAATCCAGTGAAGGAGCATTTGACCTACCCTCGGCGGCACTTGTTCTAAATCATTGGAGTATCATTGCATTAGACATGATTTATAGGGTTCATAAAATTTAATGCTAAATTTGAATGGATATTTGATTGCATGCTGTTAACTAATATATTTTATATATTTCAATGTTGTGTTATTTTCTCTCATGATTTTAATTTTGAATTACCGATATATGTCAAAATTAGATAAAAAATATTACTTGGAAAAGTACAATTGACACTATTTTAATGGCAGTGTAATTTTTAGAATTTGTCTTTAATTGAGAAATGTTCTCAAAGTCCTGTTGCCACTTCATGAATTGTTCAAGAACTATGTGATTGATGAATCACAATTGGAGAGACAGTTTATATTTATCTTCTAATTGATATACTTGACGTCAAGCATGGAAGATAAAAAACAAGACAACAACATATGAGATGTTGCAGTCAATATAAGCTTAATTTAGATAATTATCTAAATGATCTCAAGATGAAGTATTATTATCCAAGAAAATAAATTATGTGACTAGAGATGTAAGGAAACTGTTTCCAAATTAGCTTGGGAAGTCACACAATGAGGAATTAAGAAAAATAAGAATGAAGGTAAATTTGATCTACTGGATTCTTGGTGGGGAATTAAGATTCACATCTGGATAGTTGAATAAGAATCCACTATCAAATTTTTCTTCATTACAATTAGATTGTAATTTTTAGAAAATACTTAATGATGTAGAATGGTTTTTAAATATTTGGCACTAGGAAATCCATCTCAGTTAGTGTAATGGGAGACATGAGATGTCATATTTGATACTTATGTTGAATGTGGTGGTTTCATCGCCATAAGAGAAATTCAATTTCTCAAAATTTTATTACTAATTAATTCATAAGGTATGAATGTTTTATGTAATAGCATATTTGCAAAAGTTGTTTGAAAATATGTTTGACCCTAAATAAGTACACTTAGTATGTGTTAAAATCTTTAACATATACAAATACTACACCAAGAAATTCAGGATTATTTATTCCATAATGAAAAAAAAATATATTTTCTCCTAAAAGATACTTTGCTTTGGCAACTAATGATTGATTATCATTAAATTTATAAAATGAATAGTACAGGTAATTCTTTAAGAGTTAGAGTTAAATTACCTTACATGTATGAAGATCTTGCTTTTTATGCAAGATAGTAATTGGACCTAATTGGCTAAGCCAAAAGACCAAAGAACACATTTGACTTACATATTTTGACCCAAGAGGTCTAGTGAATGTAAAAGTCAAACAAACATCTCAAATATTTCATCAATTGATTGATGAATATTTAGTGTATCGGTATCTTTATCTAATGCAACGCAAGTATTTTCTTTGAAGAGTTTAAAGGAGTTAAACTAAAGTTTAAATCAATTAGGCAAGTCTACCAAGACATATTATGATTAGATCATAACATTACAGAAACTTCAGTACTATGCTTAATTGATAGGAAATGAGATTATATCTCAACTTGAAGCATCAGATACAATTTGAATGAAATTATGTTTAGATCATAACATATTATGATTAGATCATAACATTACAGAAACTTCTGTACTATGCTTAATGGATAGGAAATGAGATTATATCTCAGCTTGAAGCATCAGATACAATTTGAATGAAATTATGTTTCAAAAGGAGAAAGTTGACTTTATTGGACTTGGTCATATTAATGATGAGTACTTTGTTAGACATGATCACATCATTAATAAATTACACATTATTGCCATACTCTGGTTAGGGCATGCATTAGAGATTGCACTGTGAACATTATTCTCACCAAAACTGTCTGCGAGACAATTTTGGATTATAGAAGTGTTGCAAACTAGTTACAACATTTCAGAAATGGGTATGTTAAGATGCACATGCTGAAACAAATCTAAAGGAATATATATGTTCACGGATATGCCTAAGAGTAGGTTGTCCTCATAGAGGAAAAGAATGGGCTTTTATGCCTAATTGATAGGAAATAAGATTATATCTCAATTTTAAGCATCAGATACAATTTGAATGAAATTATATTTCAAGAGGAAAAAGTTGACTTTATTGGACTTGGTCATGTTAATGATGAGTACTTTGTTAGACATGATCACATCGTTAATAAATTACACATCATTGTCATACTCTGGTTAGGGCATAAACTGTCTGCGAGACAATTTTGGATTATGGAAGTGTAGTAAACTAGTTTACAACATTTCATATATGGGTATATTAGGATGCACATGCTGAAACAAACCTAAAGGAATATATATGTTCACGGATATGCCTAAGAGTAAGTTGTCCCCATGGAGGAAAAGAATGGCTTTTATGCAATCATAAATAAAAAAGGTATTTGTATGAAAAATATTAATTTTATAAGGATTGTCGAATAAAAAGCTATAAATCTTTACTAAGGTTAACTAGTATTGATACTTTGGTTTTAGGTAAATCCACTAAGAGTTAATAAGTGTTATTAACCATTTAACTACATTTGAGTGTCAAATAAATCCTAGTCAAGTATGATGAGCCTTCATCGTAGTGGGAGAGTTATTAGATAACTCAACATTTACTATGACTTAGTTAAAGTCAAAATTGTAATATTAGTTGACAAATTTAAATCATCTTCAAACTCGTGTTGAGGGATGTTGACAAGGATTGCTAGGTCAAAGTCATGAACTCAAGATAAAGTTTTCATACTTCATCTCAATCTGGATTGGTAGATTTTCTTGATGAGATAAAACCCATAGGATATGGGTAGATCTACAAAAGAGACCTACATGTGTAGATGAGAAAATATAGATCTTCAAAGTAAGACTTATGGCAAAAAGGTAAAACCTATTGAAAAAATTAGACTATGGGTCAATTTTCTCACTTGTTGCCATAATCGAGTCTTTTGAGCATTGTTCATTGTTGCATATGAGATATGTAAAATGAACGTTTAGATTCTTTTATGAAAAAAACTTTAGAGAATGCATCTACATAAACAAACTGAAGAATTCAACTTTCAAAGATAAAATGCAAAGAGTTTGCAAAATTGTATAGGTTCTCATTTGAAAAACGAATTAGACAATTAGATCTTTGAATATAAGATTTGATAATTATTGTCAAAACCTATGACTTTGAACAAATATCAATGATCTTGTATAGACAAAAGAGTCATTAATTGACAAGTGGATATTTCTCACATTTTATGTTGATATATAACTCAATATATAACATAAAAATTTGACTACCTAACCATTAAGGACATAATGTGAAGTTTGTCTCAAGCATTTTACATTTATAAAATGTTTGTCAAATATTCGATGCGCAACTTCAAAAGAATGATAATGTATCATTCAAATGTGAAGTTAAGTCTAAGGAAGAGTATCCTAAGACACCTCAAGCGTTGAGGACATATGATTAATTATCTTCCCTCAGTATGAGATAATTATTGCATAAATGAAACTTAACATATAGTTGATTGGTTATATTGGTTATATCAATGGTCTGGCCACTGAGTAAAAAATTAAAAGTTTTCTCACAGTATCTATCGATAATGAGAAATTTTGTGTATGGTGTTAAAATTTGATCTTTCACAAGATACACTCAATCTTACAAAGATTTAGAGAAATCTATGGTAAGATCAAATTTTTATTATATGTGGTGGAGATTGGTACAAAAAGCATTTATTTTTGCTTATAAAGCAAGACTTTGTGTAGCCATAAAAATTCCTTACAGTTCTGAAAGTGTTTCAGTTCTCAGTTAGTCTATCACATTTTATGAGATAATAGTGGTGCAAAGGCTAAGATTAAGATATTAAGTAGACACCAACTTTGAGGATAAGGCATATTGAGAGAAAGTATTATGGTAATGACCAAGATGATATTGAATGACATATGGTTTGATTTATATAAAAAGGACTGTCTAGGCTAAAGTGTATAAGAGTCACCTGAAATGTCTAGGATTATGAGACATGTCTCTTCTCCGCTAGAACAAGTGGGAGATCATGTTGGGTATAGAGTATGCCTTAGGATACATGTCTCACTGGCTTTAGTGCAAGTGGGAGATTGTTGGGATTTGTGCCCTAAAGCCTCGTAATTGATTAGTTTATTAATTTAATTATTAGGTATGCAATATTAATTTATCAATTAACGGAAAAATCCAAGGTTATTGCATGAAGTCTTGAACATGTATGTAGTTGACATACTGGTGGATCATGTTCAAGAAATAACCTAGAGGTCTATAGTATATGGATAAGGTTGGGTGCCTTATCCTGGTGGCACTATTGGTGAGTATGCAGTTGCTTGTGAAGTTGCTAAGGAGGCAATCTGGCTTAGGAAGTTTTTGACAGACCTGGAAGTTGTTCCTAACATGTCAATGCCCAACACTTTTTATTGTGATAATAGTGGTGTTGTGGAAAATTCCAAGGAGTCTATAAGCCACAAGCGAGGAAAGCATATTGAGCGCAAGTATCATTTGATACGGGAGATTGTGTAACGAGGAGACGTGATCGTCACGCAGATTGCTTAGGAGCACAATGTTGCTGATCCATTTACAAAAGCTTTTACGGCTAAAATGTTTGAGGATTACTTGGAGCGTCAAGGTTTAGGGGACATGCCTCATCTATTTTAGGGCAAATGGGAGATGAGTATAGAGTCATGCCTTAGTTTATATGTATTGTACACCCCACTAGTTTTAGGATAAGTGGGAGATTGTTGGGACTGGTGTCCTAAATATCTTAGCGTCTCGTAGTTTTGTAAAGTTATAAATACATTTGATTTGTTCAATAAAATAAGAAATTATTTTTTCTGTTTTTTGCATTAACTCAATCCAATAAACTAACATTTATAGTTATTTTATGTTTAAGTAATAACCAAAAAGGTTTGTAGTATAGAGATAAGATTGGGTGTTTTATTCTGGTAACACTATGGATACGACCCACTTTGTAATTGTTGCAAAAGTTGTAAAGTGTTACAAATAATTTGATCTTAATCGTTCATGTGGAGACATGTAAGTGGGAGTATCCTATGTAAAGAGTTTGTATAAGACCGGACCGCGAAATGTTTAATTTTTCTTTGTAACGCCGTTAATTGAAGAAGTTAACATTTCATAGGATGACTAGGTGACTTGACCTTAATCTTGAGTGAGTTATGAACTCCTGTCTATGAGGACAATCATTTGATATGTATGGGTGAGAATGGGCAGATCGCCGACTCAATATGTCTACCAATTTGGGGATTTGTTTGAATAGGGAGCTAGGAACATATCTTCACAAGACGAAATTCACTTCTTCCCATCTTTAGTACCATTAGATAAATTGCTCCCTTAAGGGCTGATTTCAGGTCTTAAACAAAGAGGCCTCACCCTTTCGCTGGCCCTAGAGTGGTTAGTATATAATTGACTATAATCTGTTTGTTCATTAAAGAAATCAGTGGCACTTAAGGAGTTAAATGTAACAACAGGGGTAAAATGATAATTTGACCCAGCTGTAGTTTCGAGTAATTTATGAAGAGTCGACTTACTATTGATTAGTTATTTCCATGGACATAAAAATATATCTATAGTGCGAAGAGTGTAGATGTAGGTCTTTAGTGGAGTGACTTATAGTTAATGAATATTGATTAATCTAATTAAAGAGTTTAATAGATTAATCCTATATCATTGGAGTTTCTAATCTATAGGTCCAGAAAGTCTCCTTACCAGCTCATTAAGGCTTTGTATAAGAATCAATTATTTTGGATTAATTTGAAATGTTCAAATTAATAAGGGAGTTAATTGTATATGATACACTTAGTATAATGTATATAGATACATTATAATATAAAGTTATTTTTGAAAAATTTATACTTTATGTTATAAGAGAGATAAATATTTAAATAAGATTTAAATTTTAATTATATGAATGAGATTCATATAAAAACTATAGACTAAAATTAATATGAATGGGATTCATATTAAAACTATAGGTTATGTGAGAGAAAGTTATTTGACTATGATTCAAATTAAATTAAATATGAGATATTTAATGTATTAATTAATTGTATTCAATTATATATATTAAATATGATTTAATATAGCTGCTTTGATAAGAGGGTGGCCGGCGTTGAGGAAGAAGAAAGTGAGGAAAATTTGGCTAAGTTTTGAGAGTGTGCGTGAAAAAGCATTGAATAGTCGAGCCTCTAAGTGTGTGTGTGATGCATGCATAATGTGTTGAAGGAGTTGGAGGAAGGATGCGTTCTAGTGCTGTTGATGAGGGAGAGTTGGGCGTCCATCAGCCAAGGAGGCTGCGTGCAAGTTGGTTTAATTTAATATTATTAAATTAATTAAATTACCTCCCACTACACGTAGTGGAGAGTTATTATTTTCTCTTTATGCATACAAAAAGAAAAAAAAGGAGAAAGAAGAGTGAGTTGGAGAAGGTGTGTAGTTGGCGAAAGAAAGTCTGTGATAATTCTCTTTAAAAATTCTCTCAAGAAATCTTTCTTCCTCCCAATCTCTTCTTCCTTTACCAAAATCAGGAGAGCCAAAATCAAGAGAGCTCACAACTCATCTTGATTCTTCTCGAGAATAGCAATGAAGGCTTGTTGGTAGTGTTCCAAAGGTGATTCTTGTATTCGTTATTGAAGGAAGTTTTTTTCCAGTTCGTGATTTGGTGAGAAGAAAAGAAGCCTACTCGAAGATGGTCTTCGAAGGTAAAGAACTTCTGATAACATGTAGAAATACAAGTTATTATAGCCATTTTCTTAGAAAAATAGAGAATAAATAGAGAAGCATGCGGTAGTTTAAGCTAAATTCTACTAATAAATCTTCCTACGCGTTCTACCCTTGTATTTTTATGAAGATAATAATTTTACCACTTTTTGAACCTAAGACGCATGTTTCAACGCAGGAATGCAAACGATGGGTTGACTACCTCTTAGCGCAAAACTGTGCGTTAGCAACCTATGATGCGTTAACATCAGCCCAACTCTCCTTGAACGCATAATGACAAAAGATGCAAGGCGCAGAAAATCAGATCATAATCTTGAGCGATTGTCGGAAGATTGACATGCATAATCTGTGGCTAAAGTGGTGGATCTAAATTAACCCGAGAATTATGCAATTAGGCAAGATGGACGCATGATATCAATTTCGCCACCAATCAAGCAGATCTGCCATTGAGTGCGACCACAACATCTATAAACGGGCAGTCCTGCAATATGAGAAAGGGTTGTTCATTCTCGGAAGAATTCTTAAGTGACAGCAGAGTTCTCTCCAGAACACAACCGGAGACGAATAGCTCGAGAGAGAAGAGTCTTCCCTCCGCCTGACCACTTCACAGCAGAACCTCACGCTTCCATTCCGGCGACTCAAGACATTGACGCCCTTTTTCCTGCTTTCTATCTTGTTTTTCTAGTTTGATTTTAGATTTGTGTCAAGACATTAAGCTATCTAAAGTTGTATTCCATTCATCAATCTATATTTCTTCCATGTCTACTCATTTCTCTACAAGGCTAAGTAGTGTTGCCTAGACATAGGAACAACCTTGGCACTTAACACTCTCCTATGCATTATAGACATATAAAGCATAGCGGCTAACAACCGGGAAAAGAGTCGCAAGTATGAATAGACTATCACCATGCGTTTCTGATGTTAGATGTTAACCAACCCCAAACCTTTTTTTACCCATTCATTAAATTCACCTAGCTTACTTTGTTGTGTTGCATGTCTTTTCATCTTCTACATTTTAGTTTAGTGTACATGTTATTGCTTTCTTTAGATTAGAAACAAACATCTCTCGCGAATTATTCTTGGTTACCCCTACAACGTATATAATCCACTTAAATATAGAATCAACATAATCCCTGTGTTCGACCTCGGACTCACCGAGAAAACCTAGTCTTTGCTTATACTTGGGTAAAGGATAGGAAAACTTGACAGATCACAAACGCATAACATTAAGCATAAGTAAGACGCATAGTTTGTTAAACGCATCATTGTAGCTTAACTTGCACACTGCGTTAGTATAATTCTATTTCACAAATCATTATTCAACACCAACTTCAAACTCCAAATTTCATCTTATTGCATGCTAAGTATTTTGGTTTATCCAAGTTTCTATTCTCTATAATTTATGTTTTTTTTTAAAAAATTATTGGCATATGTCGATCACTCGCTTCCGTTGAGGATTCAATTCCTTCACCACTTTTATTCTGGCACTTCCAAAGGCTACAACAACCTTGCTGACTTCTGCCTCGGAGCTTTCACCTGTAGACACACTAAGCATTTACTGACATGCTCAGCTATTTTTCTCTTCATGTTGTGCCACTAGTAATAACGTTTCAAATCCTGGTACATCTTGGTACTTCCAGGATGTATGGAGAATGGAGAACTATGAGCTTCCGTCAACAATTCTTAACATCACTATCTGCCGGTACACACAGGCGTTCCTAGTACAATAGACCATTATCTTGAGGATACTGAGAACTCACTATCTTGCCCTGCCTTCACCTGGCAAAACTTCTCAATGAGATCCGGATCACCTTGCTGAGCACTAATAATCCTTTGCCTCAAGGTTGGTTGCACTAACAATTGGGCCAACTGTGATGTAACTTCTCCACCAACTACTACAATCTCTGCACGCTCGAAGTCTTTGTATAAGCGAGTTTGTTTAGTAATAAGAGCTGCTGAATAGGCTGACTTCCTGCTCAAGGCATCTGCTACCACGTTTGTCTTGTTGGGATGATACAAAATCTCTACATCATAATCTTTCACTAATTCTAGTCATCTGCGCTGCCTCATATTTAACTCCTTATGGGTGAAGAAGTACTTTAAGCTCTTGTAATCCGTGTAGATCTGTATTTTTTCTCTGTACAAGTAATGCCTCTATATCTTCAAAGCAAAGACAATTGCTACTAACTCCAAATCATATACGACACTCAATTCGATCCTGTTCATACTTAGGTCATTTAATGTGTATAGTAATAGATACAATGCTAAAGATTTTGTGATGGCCAATTTATGTAAATATCGTCCTGATTGTTGTAAAAAAAAAAGTGAATCCAATGACATGTATGCTCTACATTAACCTAATTAAACACATGAATATTGACATAACGATCTAATATATTGTACTACATAGTCAATATAGTCGTATTGAAGTGCTATCAAAGTCTTACATTGATTAAATAAAGAGAGATGATTATAAGTGTATATGAGTGGACAACATCATTATAAAGATATTTGGAGAATTGATCCTCAAAGAAAACAAAAAAATAAAGCTTTATTTTGTTTTATTTTATTTTTTATTACTTATTTATTTATTTTGCAATAGTTGAAAACTGGATGTTCTTTGTTTAATTGACATGGATTATTATTTGGAAAAAGACAGGCCATTATTTGGCCAATTCATGACCTTATCAAATACTCAAATTAATGTGTTAAAAAAATACACTAAAATTGGTATTAATTCAATGGACTAACCTTCCCCATTGTTGGGTACAGATGCAGACCAACCAATTTTTTTTTTTTTTTTTTTTTTTTTTACATGTTAAAATTACTTCAAAATATATTTTATGAAAAATCTTTATGAACAAAGTGTTAATTTTTATTGTGTTTGTCATAATTAATAAACAATTGGTTATCAAGGTAAGCTTAGCTCACCAATAATTGACATGATTTTTCATTTTAGAGGTAGGAGATTTGATCCCTATCCTCGCAATTGTTGTACTTAAATAGTAATAATAATCAATAATGGATTATTATATGAACATAGTTTTGAAGAAATACCTTAGACTTGGAACAACAGTTTCTCAAAGCTTCATAAAAAGTCAAAGCTTAGTATGATTATCCTTTTTAAAAGGCCTTTTTCAAGTTAAATTATCAAAAATAATTTTAAATTTTTAAATTTTACCTTAAAATTTTAAGTTTTCTTTCTTTCAAAACAACGGTGAAAGGTTTTGATCCTTAAATTTATAGAAAAAAATTGTGTTTGCATGTGTTGATTAATTAACATCTAAACAAATGGAAACAAAAATGGAGGGTTAGAGATCAAACTTAGAGTTGGGTGCAAATTTCATATGCGAACAAATAAGAAATTGGAGATTAGGGTTGAAAGTTGGAAACAATCAACTTTTTTATAAGTTTATTTTAGGGCTCTTTTCAAATATAGTAAAATGAACTAAAATATTTACAAATATAGCAAAATTTCATTATTTATTTGAAATGTGATAGACTGTGATAGACCACAAAATTTGTATTTCTTTATCTCAACTATTTGGTCACGATAGATTGTATATTTTGCTATCAATTGTAAATATTTTTAACAGTTTTGTTATTTAAGATAATTTTTCGTGTTTAGATTTGTTGAGATAAAGAAATACAAACTTTTTGGTCTATAAATTTAAGAGGAGGGACATGGTTATTTTGAAAAAAACTTAAACATTCCAAATAACCAATAGTTTAGGATTGTTTTGATAATTTAGCCCTTTGTTTTCTCTATAATTTAAACTCGACACATTTACAAATGGACTGAATGAAATCCATCGACATATTTAAAATGTTTGCTATAAATGGAACCACAAGTTTCATAATCATACTTTACATTATTGTGGAGACACCAATTGAGAATTCATTGTAACAGAGAGAAATGGAAAAGAGAGTTTAATCCTTTCAGCAAGGAATGGACATAGTTTCAGTTTCAACAAGGTCGCCGGCAGCGGCGGCTGTTTCATTGAAGATCAATCCGATGAGAAAATCGAAAACATCAGTGGCCAAAATGGCGGAAGCCACATCCTCTTTGTGAAGCATCCTCTTCTTGCTCTGCATCGCGATCATCCACGATCTCTTCGTCAATTCTTCGATGAACAGTTCACACGCCTTCGAGAAGACGATCGGAGCCTCGCCGGAGATCATCTTCACCTCCTCACCGGATTTCTTCATGATCTTCTTTATCCTCGCCAAGGGCAGGGAATGCGGCCCTGTCTTCCAGTACATCACGCCGGAATATGCTCCCGCTTGCCTCATCGGAATATTCCTCCCTGCTCTGCTTTTGACCGGAAACAGAGATACTTCTTCGATTCCAATTTGAACTGAGGAGGAGATGTGAATTTATAGGAGTTGTGGAATGCTGCTGCAGCCGGCCAGCCTGCTCCGATTAAGGTTACTCCGTCCAATTAACACTTTTTTTCTTTTTTTTTTTTTTTTTTTTCGTTTTCTTCCATATTTAAGGGAAGGTTTATGATAATTAATTAACACCAACCTTATAATTTTAACGTTTAAACACATATTAGCCGTCGTTATTGGTTGCTTTCAATTTAAATATTTGTTTTTGTTGCTTGACACAATCACACAAATTATACCTTTTGGGTGATGTCACTCTCATATATTAAGTTAATCATTCAAATTTCAACCTTACTGTTTGAATTTTTGTTTAAATTTTAAATTTAGTGAACTGTGAGCCTTGTATTTACTTACTCCAACTTCCAAAAATTTCTAATATATATTGAAAGCATGAAGCTTCAATTTCAATATAATATTTTCTTGACATATTTTTAAAAATTTTAAAATCAATTCATCTATTAATGTAAATTTAAATTTGTCTAATCAAACTCTAAAGTTTTAGAGTGTTTTACCAAAGTGTTTGTGGGTCTCATAACTAGAAAACATCACTTCAAACCTTATAATTATTTCATTATAGACTCTCAAACCTTATGAGCTGTACGACAAAGCAATTTCTATAGACTTAACACTTGCTCAAATTTAACAATTTTACCCTTGTCTTAAACACCCTTTTACAAATATGTGAATTTTAAGAAAATCGAAAGTTTAGGCTTCGTTTTGGAACTATTTGGTTTTTGAAAATTAAGTTTATAAATACTACTTCCATCTTTAAGTTTTTTTGTTTTGTTATCTACTTTTTACCAATGTTTTAAAAAACCAAGTCAAATCTAAAAAACTTGAAAAAGTAGTTTTTTAAGAACTTGTTTTTGTTTTTAGAATTTGACTAAGAATTCAACTCTTTTAATCAAGAAAGATGAAAATCATTATAAGAATCTAGGAAGAAATAGAATTAATTTTCAAAAGCCAAATGATTTTCAAACGGAGCCTTAGAACCTAAAAGGTTGTTTGGGAGGTTGGAATGTAATTAAGATTATTGGAAATAAGAGGAGTGTTGGAATGCATGAGGTATTGAAGGCGGAACAGAGATGGAATCGTGAAACATGAAAACAACAAAACAATCCAAACTCATTACATTACAATCCCCCAAACAATTAAATTTATAGTCTAACATTTGAATTTTGATGCAATAAAACATTAATCATTTTATGGGGTAATATTTATTATGTGTTTTATGTCTGTAATGTATGTATCTAATATATGCCTTTATTTGAACTTATATTCATGTCACTTATTTCTGATTTTAATCTAGTTTGACTTGGGTTTAGACCATGCTTATAGGTTGATTATAGATCTTAATACATCAATTATTACTAATTATTTTTTTAGGACAACATAAGCAAAACAGCAAAACAAACAAACTAGAACACATCATTGTTGATTTGAATATATATATATATATATATATATATTAATTATTGCTTAAAAGACAAAACATACCTTTTAGGGTTGGAATATACATTCATTTAACAATAGTCGAGCTTTTGAAGTCTCGTAACCTTATGATTTCAACAAATAATTTGAGTAAACTGTGGAAATTTGCTTACTCATGGAAGGGCAATATGTGAAATTAAAAGTTCTTTTTTCTTTTTTTTTTCCGCATTTAATTTGGTCTATAAAGTTTGTTTTATTCTCAAGCAGATTCTTGTGGCATATGCCAAATTCCCTAAACTAATGCAAATTAGTAGCCACCCAGTTTAGACTTTGAATCTAATTTATTTCTCAATTCTCTTTCCAAGGTTAATGTGATGTCATGAAATATTTAAATATGAAAGCCATCACACATAGCTTAAGTCATCAAAAAGTATATGCTTGTCCCATGTGTATCTGTTTATTTGATTTAACACAAAAACAAATGAATATTATCGTAGTTTCATTAGTAAATCGACCTTCTCCCTTCGTTTTAAAGAAATTAAAGAAATTAAAAGAATTTCAACTAAAAATTGACATTTTATCAAACTTGATGAATTGGGAAATTATTCAAAATGTCTGTCAAGATCGTCTCAAGCTAAAAAATGAATATTAAAGTTGTTTATGAGTAGATATGGTCATCGCTAACCGGCCAGCCTGCTTGGCTAAAACGACAAAATATAACTTTTTGAGGTTAGAGTCAGGTAAAGGACTAAATATAGACAAATATTGGACTATGGACTTTTCAAATTTTCATTTGCCTACATATTAAAACTTTGGTCAAACTTTCTTAATGGAATTATTAAGCATTATAATATGGTATGATCAAGTACACAGAACTTGCTGATTGAACAAACATGGAGATCTGGTCTACTGTTTTGATGGGTATGTAGGAAACAAGTTCTAGAAAATTTCAAATTCATTCATCTGAAGAAACTTGTTTATGTACATGTTTTTTTATTTTTTTATTTATTATTTATTTATTTATTTATTTTTTTTTGTTCCTCTTCAACCATGAGAATAATCATTAGCTAATAAACTCTCATTTTCTTCATAGCAAGTTCACAAGGATTTAAGCAAAGGATCACATGGCTGGACACTGAAGGAGATCTAGCATTGAGCTTTTTCTGTAACCCAACAGGGCAGGGGTAAATTTTTTAGTGAAAACAAATACAATATACAATTAATTTATTCACTGTAGTAAAAGGAGCTCATCAACTATACATTATATATGGGTATTCAAGTACAAGTGTGTTAGAGAAGAGTTAATTCCTCTTTGCATTCTTGAGATTGCGCACAGTCATTACTAGCTGCTGCCTTTCACCTTCTACCTCTGCAAACTTAAGACTTATCTCTGAGTATCTCTCTTGCATATCCTTCAGTTCACTTTCCATTGATTGGTTCTTCTCTTTTAATGTTGACAATTCTGTCAACATTTTATCGAGGTTTCCATTGCTATCGCCAACCGTGGATAGTTTCGGTGCTGTTTCAAATGAATTCTTGTTGCTGCAGGGAAAGACAGGAAATTGGATTCTAATAAGTAGAAGCAGAAAGGGAATATAAGAAAGGAATTGAAACTTCGGTCGTTTTAAATTTGTACCTATTGACTGATAATTTATTGCTTAAGTTGTCCGGTGTCTTTCTCGTCTCCTCGGATATTCCCCCATGTGAAGCAATGTTGTTTCTACCGTCGGTTACCTGTAAATGAGATAGAAATTCTATGATACATAACAGTAGACTTTGTTTAATGTATAATACTAAGATGTATTTACATGTCTTAATATCTGAAATGTTTTCTAACCTTTTGAGATGTTTCCAAATGGTTTAGTTCTTCCAATCGGTTCTCCAACTCTAGGATTCTATTGCAGAATTCTTCTTCCTTTTGGAGAAATGAATTCTCTGATGTTTTTAAGGCGTTTTCATTTAATTTTATCTGTCTCTGCAAGACAATAAAGTTATCTATTAGACAAGTTACATCATCAGAAAAATTAACGAAGAAAGTCAATTAGCATGTACTATGTTGTCACAGATATAAAACTCCAATCGCATTCCATTCTGCTCGGAAGCTCACGTTACCTCGAGCATTTTGATTTTCTCCCTCAAATATGCAACTTCAGCAGAGCCATGAGGAACTGGATTTAATTTTGGTTTTGGAACAGCTTTGTTTCCACCAATAGTTGCCACACGTCCATTGTTATGCTTGAGTTTTTTCTCAGAATTATTACATGCCTCCTCCTTCTTCAGTTCATCTTTCAGTTGCAATACCTGCTTTCTAAGTTTCTCTTTCTCTATCTCATCCTCAGTCAAAGAATGTTTTAAGTCATTGCATTCAACTTTGAGCTTCTGCAATTCCGATTGTAGAAGTCCTAGCAAAGTCTCCTTTTCGTCGTTCACATTCCTCAATTTCTCCAACTCATCCAGCAATGTATCAGATTCTTTCTTCGCCAATACAACTGTACTCTCCAGCTCATTTCTTTCTGTATTTCTTGTTTGGATTAGCTTCTCGGTTTCTCTAACTAATGTCTTCATTTGATCTAATTCTACTCTCATTGTCTCTACCTGTCCAGCTTGTTCGTTAAGATTACTATTCTCTCCAATGAGTCGGTCAATCTCCGATTTTAGAATTTGGATTTCCTGAGAGAAAGATTCAGACTTCATATCCTCGTTCTTCTTCTGATGTTTGAGTTGTTGGGACTTGGTCTCAAGTTCTGATATCATTTGTTCTATCTGACTTGAGTTGCTCCTGATTTGGTGAGAAAGCTCCTGCAATTTTTCCTCATAATTTTCTCTCACAGATCGTAGTTCTTCATTTGCTTTCTGGAGAGCTTCTTCCAAGTGACTTCTCTGTGAGCGAAGCTCACTAGCTTCTGCTAGTGCTTTCAAAGCTACATTCTCATTTGCCTCAAATGTAGAAGCCATCTGCTTGGACAGTCTTCCAAATTCCTCCTGAAGCTTTTCTGCAGTATGAGCATTTCTCAACCTCATTTTTCTTAAAGCTTCTTCTGCTCGGATAGCCCTTTGCTCTTGCTCAACCTTGGAAAACGTCATTGCCTCCAAGTCGGCTTCGAAATCTTGCCCCTGCTTCTCAAGTTCTTCCTCCAAACTTCTGACATGGGATTGAAGTTCCCTGATAGTAGCCAAAGTATTAGAATATTCGGCCGCCTGCTGCTTCAGTTCATTTTCGAGACCTTCAATCTTGTTTTCAAGCTCATTTATCATAGCAGTGGAAGAGGAGCACCCATGCTGTATCTTCAATTGCTCCTGAAGTTGACTTTGCTCCAGTTTGCGGGAAAGATCATGGTTTCCCTGTTTCAATATCTCATAATCAAGTGCAAGCTGCTCCATTTGCATAGCTACCTCATCCCTATCTCGCATATGCAATTCTATTTCATTGTAGAGTTCCATCACCTTTTGCTCCAGCATATATGCTTTTCTATCATTCTTTTGATCATTCACAAGATCTTCAAGTGCTTTTAGCTCCTCATCCTCTTCTATTTGACATTTTGAACAAGTAATTTTCATCACTTCAGCCTTCTTGGACTCTGACTCAGTATGAAGATCTGACATTTCACAGTTCTTATGTTCCAGCATCTCCTCAAGATCTTGTACTGCTAAAATTAACTCGGTGTTTGACTCTTGTGTTTTCTGTAGCTGTAACCGAAGATTGGCATTCAAGTCTTTCTCATAATTCAGTTCTTGTCTCATTTCTTCTAATAGAGCCCGCATATCTCCTCCTTCAAACTGCAACTTGTTTTTAACTTTTGCATCATCCACGTGCCTTTGGAAGCCCTTCAACTTCTCACATTCTGCTCTCCATTCATCTCTCTCTGCTTTCAAGTTAGAAATCTCACCCATAAGATCCTGGCTCCTCTTATTTTCTTTCGCAATCTGTTTTTGAAGCATCTGCAATTCCATATCCGACATGTCTGCTCGTCTGGTCAAAACAGAAAGCTCAGTCTTTAGTTCCTCAATCTCAATATCAGCTTCCTTTCTGGACCTTCCTAATACAAGGCCATTGACTCCCGAATCATCAGTTGTTGATACATGATCAGATTGCATTGACCACTTCCACGGGAATGTCAGATTCTCTTCACGAGCAGGTGATTTGTGAGAAGCCGGGGCATGGTTTAATGGTGAAAGAAAGCCATGAGGTTGCTGATGGATGTTATTCCTAATCCCATTTTCTATTGGACTTTCAAGTCCAGAGCTGCTCTCATAACTTGATAGTGTAATGTCAGATCCACTTGATGTTCTATGATCACCATTCGTTTCACCATTTCTTTCAGCTTCATCACTTAACCCATCCTGCAAAATAAAGAGAGCATAGATTTGAGTCACAGTATACATAACAAATCCAATCATTTCATAAGTGTTCCCTTCTAAAATGTGAGACAGAAATCAGAATTGATCATTTCATCAATTCGAGTCAAAGTTAGCTGAATGCAAGTAAAAGATGGGAAAGAAAAAGTGAAAAATACATTTTTGGCGTACTGGGGAAGCAATCTTACTTCAGTTTGACTGTTCTTGTTTACATCCTCGTTGTTCAAGTAGCTGCTTAAGCTCTCATCTTGAGATCTAGTTTTTAAACCCTCATATTCTCCCACATCTCTAAAAACATTCCCCAAACAGAGCAGATCAATCCCTATGTTCTAAAAGAAGACAGTCAATAAAACTTATGGACTCTAATTCACCATCTTATATACCTGTGATCAGCATCTTCCTGAATCCTCTGTATCCAAATCTGTACAGAACAAGGAACTTTTAACAGTTAAATCTTTGAGCAAATAAGTACACCGATAGAGAGAAAGATAGAGAGAAACTAACATGCAAAACTGCAGAATTTGAATTCTGGAGGGGAAGAGAAGCAGAGAAAGGCTTGGTGGTCTCAGCATATTTAGCAAAATCAATAGAAACTTCACCAAGTAAACCAGCTTTGGTCAATCTCTGTACAAAACCCACAAATAAAATCTCACACAACATGGCATTTCAGCAAACACATTGAAGGGTAAAACAATCCTCATACCGTAGAGACTCGAAAATGGTAGATTTTCTCGGTGAACTTTCCAGTTTTCTGGTCTACATCAAACTTAACTGTTACATAAGCAGGATTCTCCCACCGACATTTTCCTCCTCGCACTGTGGCCTTCTCCAGTCTCAGCGTCGGCTTTCCCACATCACCAGGAATCACAGATATCGTCAATGAATCCCCACCAAATTCCGAAATCTGAAAGCCACAAACAGTTTATTCAAACATCATTTCGTTTTCCCATTTCATACATTTCTCTAGAAACCAAACGGAAACTCCAATATAATCATAAAATTCAAATTTCAGAACCCGACAACCCCCCAATTCCCAAACAACCTGAGTTGCACAGAATTGCAATTTGAACTCAGCCTTGATCCTGTTCTTCTCACTCCTCCACCTCGCCGACTTGAACATCTTCACTAATCTTCAATTTCACCGGAAAAATTCACTGGCCGGAGCTCCAGCCATTTCGCGGAAACAGCAACATTGAAGCCAACCCCAGACGGGTTCAGTTCAATTCAATGGAATGAGCTGGAATTTTGGTGAGAGGGTCATTTTGAAAACAAGAGAAGACAATGAAGGACAAGTAGAGACACGAATTACGAGGAAGAAGAAGAAGAGGCATTAGGCCATGGAACACGGAAAGAGTTGCAAGAGGAAACAGAGGGAACAGAGAATAGAAGGCGGGGGAGAAAGAAACAGAGGAGCAGATCTAAAGGACTTTATTTAGCGGTGTTGCTTTTGAAAAGAGTGGTGAGCAGAGTGAACACATGGGAAAAAAAAATAATAAAATAAAATTAATTAATTAAAGGCATTTAAAGAATAAACTTCTGATTAATTGTGATTATTAATTTTGTTTTAAATATTAATTAGGTGAATTCTATATGTGATTAAATTATTGGGGTAGTTTGCCTTAGGTAGAGAGAACAGCAAAAGTGTCTCTTTGCATTTATACCCCTGTTATTTTTATATTTTCATTTTGGTGTCATGCTCTGTTTTCCTTTTTCTTTTCACCTTCTAATTTATTAGAGTATAGAATTCAACATAACAACACATGAAATTAAATACAAAATGGCATCATGTTTTTTTTTTCCTGTTAACTTGATTTTGAAATGTAAATTAGATTGATTTAATTCGTTTTTAATATTGCTGTGAAAATTGTGCGATAATTAGATAAATACCATTGCAAATATAGTAATAAGATCTAAAGTATCAACATATATAACACAATGCAAAAAAGTTACAAAAGAAGTTAACCCTAAACTATACAATACAATTTGAATTTTTCTTTTCTTTTTTTTTTTTTATAAAGCAAAGGAAGTATTCTAAGATAGAATCGTTTACTATATCTTAAAAAAAAAAAAAAAAAAAAGGAAAAGACGTAACTTTTTTTCTTTTTCTTTTTCTAGTTTAACATGTGGAGTTTAAAGCAATCGTATATCTAAGATTGTCAACTCTAATAAATTTGAGATTGAAATATAGTTAATTGGTTAAAACATGAATTATCGATCAAAAAAGTTCGATTATTCCCACATTTTATATATTATATATATAAAAATAATAATAATAATTTGCCATGCTCTATGAATTAGGATACATGACTATTTTTTGCAAGTTACAAGATGGCAACGAGGGTATTTTGGTCATTTTGTGATTTCAAAAGAATCCAAGAGCTAGCCAACGAACCCCTCAACGGTCAGTGCAAATCTCACATTATAATAAGTAAAACGAAATTAATAACACTAATTGCCATATCTAACACATAATTTTAATTACTCCACTTCTGTTCTAGTCCCAAATTTACTACACAAACTTAATATGTGTTTTGAAGATACTTTCTATAGAAGTCTTTTGTTTTTTTTTTTTTTTTTTTTTTTTTTAAAACAAAAAAAATATATAAAAAAAAAAATATTTATTTTTTTTTTAAAAAAAAAAAAAAAAAAAAGGAAAAGACGTAACTTTTTTTCTTTTTCTTTTTCTAGTTTAACATGTGGAGTTTAAAGCAATCGTATATCTAAGATTGTCAACTCTAATAAATTTGAGATTGAAATATAGTTAATTGGTTAAAACATGAATTATCGATCAAAAAAGTTCGATTATTCCCACATTTTATATATTATATATATAAAAATAATAATAATAATTTGCCATGCTCTATGAATTAGGATACATGACTATTTTTTGCAAGTTACAAGATGGCAACGAGGGTATTTTGGTCATTTTGTGATTTCAAAAGAATCCAAGAGCTAGCCAACGAACCCCTCAACGGTCAGTGCAAATCTCACATTATAATAAGTAAAACGAAATTAATAACACTAATTGCCATATCTAACACATAATTTTAATTACTCCACTTCTGTTCTAGTCCCAAATTTACTACACAAACTTAATATGTGTTTTGAAGATACTTTCTATAGAAGTCTTTTGTTTTTTTTTTTTTTTTTTTTTTTTTTAAAACAAAAAAAATATATAAAAAAAAAAATATTTATTTTTTTTTTAAAAAAAAAAAAAAAAAAAAGGAAAAGACGTAACTTTTTTTCTTTTTCTTTTTCTAGTTTAACATGTGGAGTTTAAAGCAATCGTATATCTAAGATTGTCAACTCTAATAAATTTGAGATTGAAATATAGTTAATTGGTTAAAACATGAATTATCGATCAAAAAAGTTCGATTATTCCCACATTTTATATATTATATATATAAAAATAATAATAATAATTTGCCATGCTCTATGAATTAGGATACATGACTATTTTTTGCAAGTTACAAGATGGCAACGAGGGTATTTTGGTCATTTTGTGATTTCAAAAGAATCCAAGAGCTAGCCAACGAACCCCTCAACGGTCAGTGCAAATCTCACATTATAATAAGTAAAACGAAATTAATAACACTAATTGCCATATCTAACACATAATTTTAATTACTCCACTTCTGTTCTAGTCCCAAATTTACTACACAAACTTAATATGTGTTTTGAAGATACTTTCTATAGAAGTCTTTTGTTTTTTTTTTTTTTTTTTTTTTTTT
>QLSR01000209.1:1090923-1217651 GCA_031780015.1 Citrullus colocynthis
TTTTTTTTTTTTTTTTTTTTTTTTTTTTTTTTGGAAAATCAAAAGAAGTGCTTTTAGCAAAATCAAAATCATTTTAATTCTAAAAAGTTTAGTAAAAATAATCAAATTATTTTAATAAGACACTTGTTACACAAGTTCAATCTTCCGCTCTTGCATTTGTTAAATTAAAAGAAAAAAAATACTAATTTTTATTTATACACTCATAAAAATATTTTTGTATGTTGTTTTAATAAAGCACTTAGATCAAGCAAACACTTCACTCTATTTTTCTCAAGCACCTTGCATTGTCTAATGAATGAAGTATATATTACTACCTGGATGATTCTTAGTTAGAAAGACCTTGGACTCTATTAAAAACAATATTTTTAACAATCCTAAAACTTGAGAGGTTTAATGCACTTAGGAGCTTATAAAAAAGCAACCACTCGACAAAGTTAGTTAAGGTAAATAAGTAGTAAATTAAGGAAACTAAAACAAGAATGAGTATAAAATGGTTGGTTTATGAAAATGTATTAAATGATAATGGAAAACACATCAAAGGTAGGTGTAAATTTGGAAATGGAAATTGGTGGTACTTGGTAGAAGGTAGCTTGCAAAGGCGTTTAGAGAGTGTCATGTTGTACCATAACACTACCATACAAATTAGTGCCAAAGGAGTTGCTTTCAAGAACAAGAAGAACCTCAAATGGAGAGTTTTGCTTGGCTTTAAAGTGTTTTCAATTCAGGTGACCTTAACCTTAACCATCTTTCTCTTGTTTATTTCTTAAATCTAACTCCTTTCATTTCCTCTCTCATTTTTCTTTTTCTTTTCTTTTTTCCTTTCCTAATATTGTCTAAAAGATTGCATTATCTTTTTAATACAACAAATATAAGTATGATTTAAACCTTTGATTTCGAAGAAAAAAGTATATGTTAATTATTATTGAACTATGTTTTATCTATGATAAGTTATTGTTCTCTATACTTAATTGTTTGTTGATTAGAAAATTCGAGCATGAAGATGTGCATTTAGACTTGTTGGGGTGGATTATTTCATTGTTCTACTCTTTTGGGCATTGTTGTAATGTTACTACTGATGGACTATTCTCAATATTAGTTTAGTTGGTCACCATAAAATCTAGATGTTTACTCATTTCCAAATTTAGGTGAAAATTTTGTAGTGGCATTGTCCCACTGCTTATGGATCATTTTGACAATATTCTTGATTCTCGTCTTCTGTTTCGTATTTCATTTTTAAGAAATATGATAACATCGTAAATGTGCTATCTTGCTTTGCTTAATTCAAGATCATTCCTTGATTTTATGCGTTTATTTGGTTATTTTATAGGTTTCAGGCACCTAATAGGTAGAATGAGCCATTGGCAACAAAATGGAGCTAAAACAGTCTAAAATGGAGCTCAATTGCATCAAGAGGGAAAGAGAAAGTCAAAATGACTATTTTAACCCTAAAATCACGGCGCGGTAGCACTGCCTAAGCGCTGTTGTTGCACTTTTTCTCGAGAGCTAGTGTGACACCCCAAATTTTCAGGTATTTTTACTAATTACCTAGAACTAATTGATAATGGTTTGAATCTTGAGGTTTAAGGAGTTAATTTGAAGAGATTAAATTTTGGTGTGGTGGAATTATTTATTAGAAGATTTTGGTTTATTAAGTGGATTTAAAAAGTTGGTGTGATGAGACTTTTTTCTCTTTTTTTTCTAATTTGGATTAATGAAGTTGAGCTTCTGGGAAAAGATGAGGAAAAGAAACAGAAAGACAAAAAATAATAATAATAACTCAATTTATTTTTGAATTTATGAGGGTTGGGGTTTGTTAAGAAAATGGGGGAACAAGTATTATATTAAGTAGGGTTACCTCGGTTTGCATGCAGGAAAGAAAAAGGAAAAAAATCAAATTCTCTCTCTCCCTTCCTCCCTTCTTCCCGACGTCGCATACCTCCCCCCGGTTTTTTTTCTTTTCTTCATTGCCATCAGTCGATGTCGCTCCTTAGTCGCCAGCCGCCGTTAGCTCGATACCCCTGTCGCCCGTTCGACCGTCATTCGGTCTCGCTCACACCGGCCATCATTGGTTTCCCTTCCAACATTCAGTCATCGAACGCCGCAGCTTTACCGCCACTTCCTTTGCCAGCCGCTGCCCTACCGTGTCTCCCCACCGCTGCCGTCGCTAGTCGCCGGAACTTTTAGACCGTGGGTTCCTTTTGTTTGCTTGATTATCCATCATGTTGGCTTAGCCATTGATGCCCTCGTGTTCATTTTTAGATCCTTTTTCGAAGGGGCTTTGGAACCGAAAGCAAGGTCGAAATTGGAGAAGTTAGTGGTCAGTCAAAGTACTGTGTGGTTGGGTGGCTGAAATTTTGGGTGTTCCGTATTTTGTTCTCTTTTAATTTTGGCTAAGTTGGCTCAGTTGAGTTGAATTGGGAAAACTTGGGACCCAGTTGTAAATTATTTTGGCTCTTGCCAAAAAGTTTACTGTAATATTTGGATTTGTACGTTAGGTTGGTAATTTGGGACTCTGTGTAATTTGTACGTTAGGTTGGTAATTTGGGACTCTGTGTAATTTGTTAGCTTGGATTGCTTTTTGGGCATGGGACATACTATTGTTTGCCTGTGCCCTAGCTGCACTACTCATGATTATGTGTCTGCCTGTTACCTAAACATGTGTTATTTGTTAGGTCTTATGAATGTGATAAATGTAAGTGATCAACGCCATCTGTTGGGTTATTACAGAGACTTGTGTTACCTGTTGGGTTACTATATTTACGAGACCTGTGTTATCAGTTGGGTTATTGTATTTAAGAGATTTGTGTTATCTGTTGGGTTACTATATTTACTAGTTTAATGATGGTTCTGTTAGGATTTATGTCATAAATCTTGTAGTCTGTGTAAATTTGTAAATAAATTAAGAAATAAAGTATTATTTATTTATGTAATAATTGTTATTTGTTTGCATAACTCAAAAATCCAATAAACTAAGATGCTAGGTTATTTAATGTATCTTGAACAAAATGTGGCTGACATATCATCGGATCGTTCATGTAATGACATGTAAGTGAAGATATCCTATACAGTGAGTATGTGTAAGACTGGACCATGAAATTAAATCTCTTTATAACTTTGTTAATTGAAGATTTTTATATTTCAAATAAGAACCATGTAACTTGATCTCAATCCTGAGTGAATTATGAACTCCTATTCATGAGCATTATTCTTTAATTTATATGGGTGAGAGTGGTCTTAGCTGCTAGCTCAATATGCCTACCATTTTGGGAATGATACCGAGTGAGGGGCTGGGAACATAAATTCACAAAATGAAATTCACTTCTTCCTGACTCTAGGGAAAATAGATAGGTTGTTCCCTTAAGTTCACTTCTTCCTGACTCTAGGGAAAATAGATAGGTTGTTCCCTTAAGTTCTGATTCTGGGACTTGAACAATAAGGCCTTATTGAGAGGGACTTTGTTTATGGTTAGACCATAAACAATATTGTTCATTAGTACTTAAGGTGCAAAGGTAATTACAGGAGTAAAACGATAATTTGACCCAGCTGTAATTACGAACAACCTATGAAGGATTGACTTACATTGTATGGTTATTCAATGGACACATAAATATACCGCAGTTGATAAAAGTGCAGCTATAGGTATTTAGTGGTATGCCCCATGGTTAATGAATGTTGATTAATATAATTAATGAGATTAATTTATTAATCTCCAATCATTGGAGCTTATGACTGTTGGTCCATTAGGTCCCTCTGGTAGCTCACAACGGGTTAAAACAAGAAAACAAAGTGATAAAATAATTTGAATGTTCAAATTGCTCCAGGGAATTAATTGTATATGATACAATTATCATTATGTATGAGATACATCATGAAGTTTATAATGTGAGAAAATAAACTTTATGATATGAATATCAATATTTGAATGAGATTTAAATACTAAATTAGTATGAATTAGATTCATATTAAAACTATAGGTTATAAGAGTATATGTGTATTATGACACATCGAATAAAATATATGATATTTGATTTCCCTTAATTAATTAAATAGATTTCATTAAGTAAATGGTTATTTAATTAATATTTAATTATTATATATAAATGAATTAAATTTGATTTATTAATTTATATTATTATTATTTAATTACAAAATAATTCCCCTACAATGCAGAGAGTGGTGAATGGGGAGGGAAGTCAACTTCTCTCACTTTAAATTGAGATAAGATCTCAATTGTTTGTGATGGAACATAAAATCTATACAGAAGAAAAAAAAAATCTCCCTCACTCTCAACTCTCAGCTTTTCCCTTTTCTTTTTCGCAGAGGTTCCCACAAACCTCCTTATCCCAAGAGTTTACCAGACAAGATTTCTTGGTGGTGTTCTTGGAGAATCAGAGAGCGGTACCTTGAGAATTAGACTTTCAAAGGTATTTATTTTTCTTTCTTTGAATCATTTAATGTATTTCAATGCATATGTATATAATCTTGTTTTGTGCAAATTCATAAAATAATATTGGAGCAAAGCGGTTAAACGCTTCCGCCTAGAGGATTCAATGCCTTCAGGTTCTATGACTAAATGTTGCCTAACTACTGTGGACTGGAAACTCTGATTATGTTAATGGTGATTGATTATGTTGATGGTGATTGTTATCCTATTTATCAAGCTCTGTACCCTCTATTGACTTGAACCTTGGGGTTCACTAACTATGATTATGACTGGGTATCCCTCAGGATTACCACCTATGTTTATGACTGTGACATTCGGGATCACTGCCTATGACTGCGTACCTCCGGGTTCGCTACTTATACCCATGCCTATGCCTATGCCTATGTTTGATACACTAGTACATACAATAAAAGGATAACAATTTCACCTAGTGGGTCACTTAATCAGTATTGTAATACTCACTCTTTCCTATGACATTTTTTCCAGGTAAGGGCCAGGATAGGCCGACGCATGACAAAAGAAATTTGTGACCGCACCATGGGACATGTCGTTGCTTTTACGTTATAGACTCATGTTTTCTCTTTCTAGGGTATAGGGTCTAGTTGTTGATGAACAATTTAAAGTATTTTACAATTTATTTATTTATTTGATTGTTAATTTTGATTCATGTTTTGAAGGGGACCTCGTTAAAACTTTTTATTATTTTGTGATTTGTTTTAACTAAATCATTTAAATTAATATTTATCTTGCATTATGATAAAATGTGTACAATTGCCTAAGTTCAAAATCGCTTTACAAAAATTTGCATGCATAGAATAGCATCATATTAGTTAGGAGGTTGGGTCGTTACAGCTAGAAATTTGGAGCAAGGCCCTGGCACTGCGACGCTCCGATCGTAAACCCTAGTCGCCTAGGTCAAGAGATCAATTGAACCAAGTTTTGTAATTGTTTGATCCAATTCTATCTTAATTAGATTTAAATCATATTATCAGACGTTTTGGGATGTATGATTATTGCTTTGAGATAATATGCAATACGTGACACTTAATTGAATGTTGATCTGTAGAAAGCAATAGGTTAGGTTGGCTTGCAATTCGAATTGGATTAGCATTGATCCAATCAACTTAGAATTGAACCGAAAGAATGTTTAAATCATGGCCTTTCCAGTTAAATGTTCACCTTAACGTTTCCTAGATGTTAATGCAATTAGAACAACTTGATTTCCATGCTTTTCATCTTATCAATTTGGACTAGTTTGGTGATTATGACAATTTAATTAGTATTTCTAATTAAATTGGTTAGGTGCAAACAACTATTAAATTTTGGTAATGAAAACTCGATGATCAAATTACTTGAATAGGGGAAATCCATTATAACCCAAGTTAGACTTTTCTCATACGAGTTCTCAAACCTTTTATTCACCGCATTTATTTTATGTTATTTAAATTTTATTGCAATCAAACTTCAAAACCCCCTTCCGTTACTCATGAACTGTGATAGCGCCGTAAATATGTTATCTTACTCTGCTTAATTCAAGATTGTTCCTTGGTTTTATGTGTTTATTTGGTTATTTTGTAGGTTTCGAGCACCAAATAAGTAGAATGAGGCATTAGTGATGAAATAGAGCTAAAATAGGCCAAAACGAAGCTGAATTGCATCAACCGGGAAAGAGAAGGCCGGAATGACGATATTGTCCTTGCATGCATAGTGTCACAGCACTGTTTCCTGAGAGCAAATGTTTCCTGCAAAGCAAACAGCATCGTGGTGCTCCAAAGATTGAACACGGAAGAATTTGCGACAGTGCCACCGCGTTGCACCAAGCGTCACAATGCTCTGACTGCATATTAATAGAAACCCTCAATTTTTAGGTTACTTTTATCTAATACCAGCAGACTCTGGTCGAATCCTCTCCAATTTTCTTCTCTTTTTCCATTTGTTCATGTACCAAAACTATACCTCATTGATCGAGATGACGGTCATGGGTAAGGTAACGTTTTCTAGCTTGGGTTTTAGGATTCTTACCCTATTTCAATGTATTTGTGTGATTATAAACCAAGTTTTGTAATTCCTGGTCTCAATTCTGTTTCGATTAGATTTAAATCATATTATTGGATGCTTGAGGATGTATGATTATTGCTTTGAATTAATATGCAATTCATGACACTTGATTGTATGTTGATCTGTAGAAAGCAATAAGTTAGGTTGGCTTGCAATTTGAATTAAATTAGCATTGATCCCAACCAACTTAGAATTGAATCGAAAGAATATTTAATCTTAACCTTTCTAGTTAAATATTCACCCAAACGTTCCCTAGAACTTAATGCGATTAGAACAACTTGATTTGCATGTCTATCATCAATTCGATTTGGACTAGTTTGTCACTTAGGACAATTTAATTAGTCTTTCTAATTAAATTGTTTACATGCAAGCAACTATTTAATTTTGGTAATGAGAATTCAATTATCGAATTACTTGAATAGAGAAAATCTGTTATAACCCAAACTCGACTTTTCTCATGCAAATTTTCAACCGTTTTATTCATCACGTTTATTTATGCTTTTAATCTTTTTTCTTGCACATAAACAATCACAACCCCCCTGGTTACCTCGAACTATTAACTACTTAATTGAGAAATTCTAGTGCTCCCTATGTTCGACATGGTCTTGTCACTACTGCGGTTCTGGTAACTACAGATATTTATTTGGCACGGAATTGGGCGACGAATTTCATCTGCCAAACTGTTAACTCCTTGATTGGGAAATCTTAGCACTCCCTGTGTCTGACCCCCGTTTTGCCACTACTACTAGTTTTGGTGAGCATGGTTAGAAAAATTATTTGTGGGTAATTTAAAGAATAATGTAGTTTTAAAAAAATAATGACAAAAATAGGGTGGTTTCGAAACATATTTGCAAAATGGGGTACTGAAATCCTGTACCCGGTACACGATTTCAGTTCACTTGCTAACTGGGCGGCTGACGGGGAGGTAAGTTGTGGACCCCGTCCACGAGTATTGACCAAACTCGTGGACTGACTTCTGTCAGAACTCGCGAGAGGGAAAGCTAACAGAGACAAAGCTCGTGGTGAAAGGTCCAAACTCGTCCAGTTTTTTTCCCTTTTTTTTTTTTATAAATAACTTAATTAATTAATTACCCACTTAAATGAAAATTTGCTTCTTACTTGTGTTCTTATTCAATTATTGTATTAGTTTCATTGATTCTTAATTTTTGAAAATGTAATGGAAAATCATTAATACATTTAATTAAAGATAAAAGTTAATATAAATCAGAAAATTTAAAATACAAATCAAGCGCCACATGGTGGTCTTCTTCGCGCACGTTGTCCACGACGAGGCACAGACAGTTCAAAATGTTGCTGAATTACATCGTCGATATCCTGTTAGGTGACAACAGATGGAAATTCATCATGTGCATAATATTCCTGTTGATGGCCAGAACTGGATGCAATGTCTGGTTGTAATATGTGAGGTTCCTGGTCATCGGGTTGCTCTGGAACACCTTCGTCACGTTGTCTCTGTCGCCTACGACGAATACGTTTTCGATCAGTGTCAGCAACATTGAGCCTCTTTGTATGTTGAATGATATTTTCAACATTTACCATGTTTTGCTCACACATTACAGTGTTACATTATAAGAACTATTACATTACAATGTTAATATTACATTACACAAAACCAGGTATCTTGCTAAACTATGAATGACTTAAAGATGAAGCACCTAAATTACGGAGGGGACAAGTACGCTTGTTATGCCCTGATCCCTTGCATATCTCACATCGAACTTTTGTGCCTGCCTCGAGCCAATCCATCTCATTATGAATTCGCGAAGTTTTGGATCTACCACGCTCCCTTAATAAGTTTGCGTTAGGATGCACTTCTGTAAATGATAACTCTGGCCAATAGTCAGGGTGTTGTATTGGATGGAAGCGACCTTCATAGCATAACTTTAAATGAGACAATTTATAGCATTCATCAATTAGATGCACATATGACAAACGCACGTAATTATAAATTGCAATTACATGAGAGCATAGAATTTTGAACGACTGCCACTTGTTACAAGAACAAGTCCCCTCTTTCAAACATACCACTTGTATGTTTTGGCATTTGTAGGGAGAAACCATACTGATGCCAGTTAGAACTTCAAAACTTTGTGTTTCCCTGTCAACTGACGTCACTGTATGTGCAGATGCTCGTTTCTCCCACCTTTTAAGCTTTCTCATGGCATATTCTGTGTACATGTCCCCACGATCGAGTTCTTCACTTATTTCTTGTCTACGACGTTCAAAGTATAAGATTGTACGATAGAATGTCAGCCTAACAATCGATGTAATCGGTAACATTCTCGCTTCTTTGAATACCCCATTCAAACATTCAGTTGCATTGGTTGTCATCCACCCAAAGCGATACCCATTATCGTGTGATTGTGTCCATTTATTCAAATCGATATCAGAAAAATATTCAAGACATTCAGGGTTTAATTTCTTTAACTCTTTCATGTTTCGAATGAACTTACGTCTTTGGTGTTGATTTCCAGCCCTAAACACCAAATCTTTTAGTTGCTTTGATTTGTATTTAGAATTGAAATTACTCGCAACATGACGTAGACAACAACAATGATATGCTTTGAGTTCAACCCAACCAATTTCCTCGTTGTTAATTGCTGCAATGATCCCTCTGTGTCTATCTGAACTTAAGCAAATTCCTTCTCAGTCAGTAACATACTCGCGCAATGCCCACAAAAACCATGACCAACTAGATGTATTTTCCCCTTCAACAATAGCAAATGCAAGAGGAAATATATGCCTGTTCGAGTCAATAGACAAAGCAGTGAGCAATTTTCCTTTATACTTGTCGTAAAGATGGGTTCCATCTATTTGAATTAATGGCCTACAGTACTTGAACCCTTCAATTGCAGGACCAAATGCCCAAAAGACTCGACCAAATATAGTCTTACCAGGGACATCAGACGGGAGAAAATGTCAATCTACTCGTGTACTAGGATTGTAGTGCACAGCAGCACTCAACTAGTACAGAAGTTCTGAATACGATTTCTCCCAATCACCGAAGACTGCAACCAAAACTTTTTTCTTAGCTTCCCACACATGTCTATATTTGACATTATATTCGTACTATTTTCTAAGTGCTTCTTGTAGTACCACCACAGGCACACTAGGATCAACTCTAACTAAATTTTGAATTTCAATGCTCATGAAATTATAATCAAGTTGTGAATTATCTTGTGCCAATTCTTTGTATAAACAAGTATGATTCTCTCTAAGTTTAGTAATTTCAAACATCCCATGAGTTTTGCGCCGACAAGCACGCAACCTCCACCTACAACCTTCATCCCATTGTTTGCATCGCACGTACCAAATATCTTGGTTCGATTCTACCACAGACATTTGGTAGTGTTCAGTCACATAATATTTTTTTACTGCCATTTGTAGGTCTTCTTTCGTATCAAATAACATTCCTTTTTGTATTATACTAGAGTTATCTGTACATTTTTCCCTTTCCTCTAAGGTTGATCCTTGTTCACAAACTGAATCAGTAATTTCCCATTCTATCTGTGTAAATATCTCCGACTGAACCAACTCATTTTCATTTTCTATATTTCCTTCTTCTCCAAACAATTCATCAATTTCTACATCAATGTCACTATCTCCACAATATTCAGCTTCAATAATAACTAAATCTTCTGGACAAAACGACATATTTAAATTTGTTTACAACTGTAAAGGTTAAAAAGAAAAATTAGTCCAAATCTACCCAAAATTATAAAACTCGTGGACTCGGTCCACGAGTTTACTATCCAACATAACTAATTTTCCACCACATTCTTTGCCAATAATTGTTCCTACAACAATAAACGCCGAATAACAATCAATACTAAAAGCTAAATTTTTTAAATTATAAACAAAATAAACTATTTGATAAAAACAACGTCTACATATACAAATTTATTCTATTTGGTAAAAGCATCTACATATACAAATTTATTCATGCAAGCAAAACAAAACTTACAATATAACTAGTGCATATTTATAAGATAATTAGAAAGAAAAATATATATACACCTATATGGCGGCGGCTGCGGTGGGCGGCTGAAGGAATATAATATGTTAGATTTAACAAAGAAAGAGTAATGAGATGGTCGGAAAATCGATGTCTATATACATACCTATATGACAGCGACAATGTCGACAAACAACAGACAATGGACAGCAAAAAAACATTCAAGATGATCGGAGAATGAAAAGACAAAGAGATTTTCGGTAGAGAGAGAGAAAGTGGGCGACAGATGAAGAGAGGGATGGCGGAAGAGAAAAGAGAAATGGGTGAGAAGAGAAGGGGCCGACGGGGGTAAAATAGGGGGAGACTCATGGACTCCGTCCAGGATTTCGAAAATCGTGGACCCGGTCCACGAGTCCGGTCAAAGCTGGATGCATGCAGCGTGCAGCATCAAGTGTGGTGGCAGTGTGGCAGTCTGTGTGGCAGCCGAATCGTGTATCCGATACACGATTTCAATGGCAATGGTGGATCGGGTCCACCATTTCGTGAAATCGTGTACTGGGTACACGATTCCACAACCCTATTTTTGGTATTTGTTTCCCCCCAACCCTGTTTGGGAGGCGGAATTGGGCGATGAATTATGCGCCTTCCAAATTGGCACCGTTGCAGGGAAGCCAATTAATTTCTCCATTAAAGAGTTTCAGTCCTTTGTTCGTTCTTAATTTTCTTTTTCTTTGTATGATTGATCCTCTCAAGATCAAAACTCCTTGTTGTATTTTGCAGAGCTTGGACGAAAAAAGAGGAGACGAAGAAGAGAAGCAAGAGAATGAAGAGCTTCAGAAGATCTTACCAGTGCAGAAGGCACATTCGAGGAGTTTGTAGAAGAAGAAGAAAAAAGAACAATGACGCAACCTGAAGAGCGCATGTTGAGGGACCTCTTGGCCTCTAATGTTGATCAGTAACCCCTTTTGCATTATCTATCCCGCCATGATAGGTAATTTTGAACTGAATTTAGGTTTAATCCACTTACTTTCTTCTTTCTCCATTTGTGCAGGTGAAGATCCACACAAGCACCTGAAGGAATTCCACATTATATGTGATAGAATGAGATCGCATGATGTGACTGAGGAGCAGATAAACCTTAGGGCCTTCCTATTCTCACTAAAGGATGACACCAAGTATTGGCTTTACTTCCTTCCTATCGGTTTCATGACCACATGGAAGGAAATGAAGAGGCAATTCCTAGAAAAGTTCTTTCCATCTTCAAGAGCAGCGAGGATTAGGAAGGAAATTTATGACATCACAACGACCACCAGTGAGACCTTGCATGAGTAATGGGAGTGCTTTAAGCACTTGTGTGCCAGCTACCCCAACCACCAAATCTCAAATGCTCTACTCATCTAGTACTTCTACGAAGGGCTCATCCATAGTGACAGAAGTACTATTGATGCAACTAGTAGGGTTGCACTGGTGATCAAGACTCCCTCTAAGGCCAGACAGCTCATATCTACCATGGCAGAGAACGCCCAGCAATTCCGGACGCAAGCTCTCGGGCATGCCACATCGACACAAAAGGTAAGTGAACTTAGAGCTGAGCTTGTTGAACTAACTACTCTTGTGAACAAGCTTTCTCTGCCAGGGCATAGTAGTCCTAGGAGCCTGCAGTTAAAGTCAACTATACTAACTAGCAGGGCGGACGGACGTATAACTACAACCACTAGGGAAGCTAGGGACAAAGTGGCTCTAGGATGCCACTGGAGGATATGGTCAAAAGCATGGCAAAGTCCACCATGCAGATCAAGCACAGCTAGGAATTGTTCCAGTAGACTATCACTATTCATATGAAAAGTACGACATCTCAGATATCTCAGCTGGTCGATGCTGTCAGTCGATTGGACACCTAGTATGGGAAGCTTCCTTCTCAACCGGTGTCCAATGTACAAAACGTTAGTGTCATCTCTGCTATGAGCTGCATGGAAAGCTCCCCAATGTTTACACCTGAGCCAATGTGCATAAGTTTCTTTTCTATTTATTTTTATTTTTATTGAGCTTATTTCTTTATATATTTCTTCATATAGGTTTAGTTGCCCATGAGAAGTCGAGAGAGTTATTTTTGTGAGCCAATCATCACCGTCATCCATTGAGCCAAAATCTCAGGGAAGTTTTCTATTCCCTTACTTTTGTCCATGTTCTTTATTTATTTATCACATTGAAGACAATGTTAGATTTTAAATTGGGGGTGGGGTATGTCTGTGTTTTGGTTGATGCCCTTGAGCATTTGAGCTCGGGCTATGTGTGTGCTGAATTGCTTGCTTGCTCATGCTTTGCTTCGTTCCTTATGATGACTAGTTAATGACGCACCCCCTTGTATTTTCTTGCATAATATGGTGTTTAAGATGAGTAATCATGTTTTTTAGCAAATTTTCATACTTTTTCTTACTTTTCATGCACGCTCAAGTTCTTTGTCTACCTATATTAGGCTCGCATGCTTAGAATTGTATTACTTAGCTTGTATTTTTGTTGTCACTCTGATAGACCCCACTGATTTAATAGTGTCTTGCATGATAGGTTGTAATGTAATACTGAGGGAAAAAAAAATCATTTATATGCCTGCTTGATAAAATCTGCAGAAAAAATAATGTTGAGTTGAAAAGAAATATCATAAAAAAATCATAAGGAAATCAACTTGTAAATGGCTACCTTCATTATGATTAGTTTGGACACTCATGAGAAAAGAGTGGGTATAATTCTCTATAATTATGTGTGAAAGCTAATGCCCCAAGGTAAAATAAATGCAAGTTTTGGGCCCTAGAAGTTTAATTTTAGGAACCTCAGTTGATATATTATTGCTTTGATTTTTTGGCACTTGATGTTTGGTGCATGAGCCAGTGTAAGGGAAAACAAATTGAGTCATTTAATGCCATTTTGGGTTGCTAGAACTTAATTAGCAAGGCTTTCAACTCACTTTTGCATAAATATGTTTAGAATTAGTTTTAAATTGTGCTTTATTAACTAATTATGAATTGATTCATTGCTGACTGCAAGTTGAATATGTATGAGACTGTTAAGACTTGAGTAACAAACCTTGCATAATTGAGTAAGCATAATTTTTGTGATCGTGTGCTTTTACTCTACCTTGCTCGAGGACGATCAAGAATTAAAGATTATTCCTTAGGGGATGTTTGATAACCGTAAATGTATTATCTTGCTCCGCTTAATTCAAGATTATTCCTTGGCTTTATACATTTATTTGGTTATTTTGTAGGTTTCAAGTACCTTATAGGTAGAACAAGGCATTAGCAACGAAATGAAGCTAAAACGGGCCAAAACAGAGCTAAATTGCATCAACTGGAAAAGAGAAGGCTAAAATGACTATTTTTCCCCTAAGGCGATGGCGCAGCGGCGCTGCCTAAGTGCTACTATTGCGCTTTTTTCCGAGAGTTAGGAATTTGGAGCAAGGCCTTGACACGCGGCACTCCGAGCATAAACACATGAAGATCTCCGTCGGCGCTACGGCTCTATACCCTAGCATGACGACACCATCACGATTTTATAAAAGAAAACCCTAGCTGCCTAGGTCAAGAGATCAGCCGTTTCAGTTGATCTTCACATGATTTCTCTCAACTTTCTTCTCCCTTTTGGTCAGTTTATGTATCTAAACCCTCCTCCATTGATCGGTATGTTGATTATGGGCTAAAGTTAACATTTTCTAGCTTGGGTTTTAGGATTCTTTCTCTATTTCAATGTATTTGTATGATTTTGAACCGAGTTTTGTTACTGTTGGGTTCAATTATATCTTAATTAGATTTAAATCAGATTATGGAACCGAGTTTTGTTATGGTTGGATTCAATTATATCTTAATTAGATTTAAATCAGATTATCGAAAGCTTGAGGATGTATGGTTACTGCTTTGAGTTAATATACAATTCATGATACTTAATTGTATGTTGATCTGATAAGCACTTGAAAAGTGTTTTCTATTCTCTCAAATTAAGGGAATTTATATTAGATTGCACCTGTTTGCTAGTGGTTTTTAGGTTAAAATGAGGAAAATTAGAAGAAAAAACTAAAGGATCAAAATCGAGCAAGAATACCACGAAAAAGAGCTGAAAAACCCAAAATGGCAAAAATTGGGGCAGCACCGCGGCGCTTGAACAGCGCTGCCGCGACTTTAAAACCCAAGAGCTAGCTTTTCTGATCGCAGCCCTAGCGCCGCGGCGCTCTCCAACAGCGTCGCGACGCTGTCCCAGAATTTTCAATAGCGCCGTGGCGCTATAGACCAGCGCCGCAGCGCCAGTTTTCCTTAAATGAAAATTTGTTATTTTTGGTAAATTTTTGGGCGGCCAAACTCTATAAATTTGGGGGTTTCCAGCAGCCTTAGGCATCAAAATCAAATCAAGGAAGTGCAGACCTAAAGAGGCACAAAAAGGAGAGAATTGAGTGAGAGTTCAAAGAGTGAGTTAGTTGCAAAGAAGAGGAAAAGAGTTCGAGATAGTCGTGGTGCCCTTCGAATTCCGACGTGAAAGCCAAAGAGATCGTGACGGTGCTACCTCAATCAAGAGCCTCTTTTCAGTAGAGTTTCCCTATTCTTTACACTCTTTCTTTGTTTATTTTGCTCAAACATGTTGCTTCAAGCTATGAGTGGCTAAACTCTTTAGTTTTAGGGTTTTGATGATTTGTTTATGAAATTATGTTAATCTTGTAGACTTTCATGGTTTTGTTGGAATGATTATGCTTTTCATTGTTATTGTGTTTAATTCTTGTGGATTGACCATCTTCACATGTTAGGTTAGATGTATCGTTGAGAGATTGTATGTTTAACTTGATCCATAACAATGAATTGTTGTTAATCTATCACGAGAGTAGTTAGGTTGACAATAAAAGTTGTTAAAGACTATTTTTAATGCCATGTAATTTTGTATTGGTTTTAAGAGATTAATAATCAATCGAGTTGCATGAGAAAGGGTTGTTTTTGAGAGAAAATAACTTGGAATTAAGTTTCTAGACTTAGGCATATGAATGACAATAAAATCCATGAAATCTATAATATTGCATGATGAAATAAACAAGGATTCATTACCCTAGAACTCTCTTTGACTCTTGTGTTTCTCACTTTAATACTTTCCTTATTTGATTTATATTTTCCATAACTCATAATTTTCAAATTCAATCCTCAAATAAAATTGATTCAACTCTAGAATAGCTAAGTAACTTAAACCTTCACAATTGGATCTCCAGTGGAACGATATTCGGACTTAACCGTCTTATATTATAACTTGACCCATACACTTGCGGTTAACACTCAAAGTGCGCATCATGATCCATAGAAAGTAATCGGTTAGGTTAGCTTGCAATTCGAATTAGATTAGCATTGATCCAATCTACTTAGAATTGAACTGAAAGAATGTTTAACCATGGTCTTTCTAGTTAAATGTTCACCCTAACGTTCTCTAGATGTTAATGCAATTAGAACAACTTGATTTGCATGCTTTTCATCTTATCAATTTGGACTAGTTGGTCGATCAGGACACTTTAATTAGTCTTTTTAATTAAATTGGTTAGGTGTAACCAATTATTAAATTTTTGTAATGAAAACTCGATGATCGAATTACTTGAATAGGGGAAATCCATTATAATCCAATCTAGACTTTTCTCATACAAATTCTCAACCCTTGCCGCATTTATTTTATGCTATTTAAATTTTATTGCAATCAAACTTCAAAACTCCCTTCGATTACCCTTGAATGGTTAACTCCTTGATTGGAAAATCTTAACGATCCCTGTGGTCGACCCAGTTTTGTCACTACTACTAGTTTTGGTGAGCACGATTAAAAAAATTATTTGGGAGGCAAAATTTGGACGTCAAATTCCACGCCTTCCAAAATACAAATATTTATGCACTGTTTGATAATTATTTGATCTTTTTATTTGGTTTTTGAAAGTGCTTGTTATTTTCACATTTGTACTTTGTTTATAATGGTTTTTGTCTATCTTAAAAAAATATATATTTAAATTATTAAAACAAATTTCAAAACAAAATATAAGTATTTAAAACTACTCTTTATAGTTTCAAAAATGCTTGGATTCCAGAGATTTATAAATGGTAGATTACAAAATAAAGAAAACTTTTAAGTACAAATAGTTTTTATAAATGGTTATAAATGAGACAGAAGTAAATACTTTCGAATTTGTGTAGAAAGTTTTAAAAACAACAAAATCTAGTTTTTTTTTTTTTTTCCCTTGTTTCCAATCTTTAAAAAATATAAATAAAAAGTTAGAAAAACATTAGTTTATCATTTTTATTTATAAATTGCATAATAGATATCAACAATATATGCCATAGAAACTTGATTAGTTTGTTTTAAAGAAAATAAATTTTCATGTAAACCTTTATTTTTAAAAAATGTAAAAATGTAAAAATGTTAGAGAACAATTAAAAAAAAAAATGATTACCAAGACTTACTAAATGTACCTCGGTTATTGCACCCCTTTGAACTCTTTATAAAGTGTTGCTTGACCTACTTACATTAGTCCGAGTCGAGGTTACTAGTTCAACAGACGATCCTGGAACACTCACTAGAAAGCCAAATATCCGATTTTATTAAGTTAAACAATAAACAAAAAATCAAAAACATGAAGAATGGCAATATTACCAAGTGGGACCTTTTAACTTCTTTCGATTGAAAAAAATACCTTTTGTCTCTAAATATCTTTTAAGTAACAATTTAATCTATAAGCTTTAGTTTGTAACAATTAGGCTTTGTACTTTGAATTTTGTAACAATTTGATCTTTGTCATAAAAAAATGTTATTAGCATTCAATGAAATTTCTACTTATGTGGATCAATGAACTAATTATAGGAATCAAATGTGTTTATAAACTACAAAAACTAATTCGTTACACATGATTTTGATGAAAAAATTTAACTTAACCCGTCACAAAGTTAAAAGGTTAAAAGGATAGAAATCAAATGGTTACAAATTAACTAAAAGTTAAAAAAAAAAAATAAAAGAATTTTTCAAGCTAGTTAATATGAAGTTGTTTCTTTACCCAAAAAGAAAAGAAGAAGAAAAAAGGTAGTGGTATAATTGAAATCACATTATGAACCCAATTTCTCAATCCTTGTTGGGGATTTGGTGGCAGAAAGATAAGATGCATAAAGATGCATTGATGAATGAGAGAGTTTCAATATTAAAGTTGAATAAACTTAATCAATGTCCCCTCCCTCACCCTTAGTCCTCACTTTCATAATTTTATACAAAAATGCCCCCACACATTACTCTTTCTTAAAAATAAATAAATAAATATTTAATTTCTTTTTAAAAGTACAACTAAATAGCATCACCATCTGCCAACAAAGGAAAACCCTAGAGGAACCTCCCTCGGCCAGCTCCCTTGTGAGTAGATGTATTCCATCTTTTATGCACAAATCTGAACTGACACCCTATAGATGCAGATGTCATTAAGCCAAATATCCTCAACACACGACCTGACTTCCATATACGCTTTAGCCACCCATTAAGCTTTTCTCTTGCTTGTATATCAATTATCATCTCAAACCGTTGATGATTCAATTATGTACTCTCATACCTCTTGAACTAAAAAATTCAATCTTTTAAAAGTTGTTGTATTGAATAATTGCTTGAATTCACAATATATTAGAAATGCAAATAAATAGACTCAACCAAGGAAATAAAGAAAACAATAAAGGAAAATATAATTAAGAATAAATCCTAATTCACTTTAACAGAAGCCATCATTACTATCAACAATAACGCAAATCCATTAATAAGTTGTAGGTTCAAGTTTTCACTTGTTAACCTAAAAAAAGGATAACTTAACTAGTTAAATCATATGCTCTCGATCAAGAGGTAAGACGTTCAAATTCTCCATTTCACATGCCATAATATTCCAAAAAAGAAGAAAAACCGCACATTTTCACCTATGGATGTGATATTCCAAAGATCACACTTTCCCAATTAATTACTTTGCTTTCCTTTGAGATACAAACGTTGCATTTAAAATTACAAAAAGATGTGCTCTGCAATAAATTTCTGGGATAGAAAATTAAAATTAATTTAAATGAACAAATGCAATAAATGGTGTAATGAATAGGAATGGCATTTATATATGGTATAAATAGTAACATGAAAACACTAAGAAGAATAAATGAAAACGGGTGAGAAAGAAAGATAACCAGGTTGGGTTTCATGCAGTCTCTCTATGTGCATGCAAGATGAAGTGGGAACCATAAGGAAGATGATAGCAATTATCAATTGCTAGATGGTCCCCTTCAACCAACTTACTACTCAATTTATGGATCCAAAACCCTACACCATTTTTTTTTTAATAATAAATGGACTTGAAAATGACGACCGCAAAGGATTATAAAAAATAAATAAATAAATATGTCTTAGTCATCTAGCTATGCTCAAATTGACTCACATAACCATATGTGTAAATTGACTTTTTGTTGATGTGTGTTTCTAATAGCAGACATCCTAGGTTAAACACACATCCTAGGTTTAATGTGTACCGGTAGGCTGTAAAGTAGAATCCTCAACACTAGTCTAGTGCTTGGTCCTAAAGTTTGAGTCAAGTAAAGCAGTTTGATATCTCCTAGCATTCTTAAACAAACTTTGTCCGTGTTAGCAAAATGCAAAAGTCAAGTGTCTCGAATGCGTAGCAAGGTTTTATTACTTCTTTTGAGGTTGAACTTCTACTTCTATCTTTGTCTGTAAATTATAAAAAAAAAAAAAAAAAAAAAAAAAAAAATAAACCCCCTCCATCACCCTCCACAAAAACACAAAAAAAAAAAAAAAAAAAAAAAAAAAAATAAACCCCCTCCATCACCCTCCACAAAAACACAAAAAAAAAAAAAAAAAAAAAAAAAAAAATAAACCCCCTCCATCACCCTCCACAAAAACACAAAAAAAAAAAAAAAAAAAAAAAAAAAAATAAACCCCCTCCATCACCCTCCACAAAAACACAAAAAAAAAAAAAAAAAAAAAAAAAAAAATAAACCCCCTCCATCACCCTCCACAAAAACACAAAAAAAAAAAAAAAAAAAAAAAAAAAAATAAACCCCCTCCATCACCCTCCACAAAAACACAAAAAAAAAAAAAAAAAAAAAAAAAAAAAGAAATTAACTACCTTGACCATTTCCTTTATTTTGTTTTTAGTGAACTAGTAACATAGTTTTGAATACAAGTACTAGCATTTTACCATCATCTAATTTCAAACCTTGATTAAAGAGGTTCGTTAGACAGGTGGAAATTAGATAATAAAGTTAGGACAAAAATCATTATATTTTAAAAAGTTCAAAGACTAAAAAACCAAAATTAAAAATAAAAAAATAAAACTTGAAAGCTTAGAGAAGAAATTGAGATGTTGAACTAGTTAATTATTATAATTACACTTTAATAAAACTTTCCCTCAAAATTAATTAGATCATTGCAATTGGATTAGAATATTAGCTTAAATTACATAAAGTTGAAAGTTGGGAGATGGGGAAAAAGCTGTGTTTCAAAGCTTATCATGAAGCTAATATATCAAACTCAAGAATGATGATGATAATCTCTTTATCTGAAAGAGGAAGATTATTACACCCTTTTTTTGGTACACCAAAACCCATTAAAATTACAACCTAAAATGGAAGTAGATAGCAGATGGCAAATATTTTATTATTATTATTTTGGCAGATCAAACTTCAATTATATTTCTTGGAGTTGTACTTGTCAATTAGATGTGAGATTGAAGCTTTAAAATTAAGTTCAAACTTTTCTTGGTAGCTTAGGAATACTGTTTTCCAACTGCATCTGTCCCATTCAGGCTGTTACGTATCTATGGAGTTTTCTTTACATTTCCCTAACTGTTTTGTGTGTGGTCTCTTCTTCACGTCAAAGGTTGGAGATGATCTTACTAATGCACACATTTCATCTCATACTCTTGTTTTCTCTTTGACCAAATAACAGATTTCATTTTTTTTTTTTTTACTCACAAGGACTAAGAACATATTTTTGTTGACAATTCAATGCAGAAATTTTAATATTAAAGATCATGTAGTTTATTGGAAGACTTGGTTATGAAGTCAGAGTCTCCAACGTAAATTACATCAACAAGGAGATAAATGAGCAGTCTCAAAAGATTTCATGGTTGGGATGAAATCCTTCAAACATCGAACAAGTGGGGTGAGATTGTTCATCCCAACAAGTTACATAATTTGACGGGAAGGTCATTGAGAGACACTCATTAATCCTTTGTTCCAAAAAAGATTGTTAGGAATGCAATCAAAATCAAAAGTAGGCAATACTAGTTATGACGCCTATATAAAAGTCGAGTCCTTTTTTAAGAATAACAAAATTAAATATAAATGCAATCAAAAGTCATTTATTAGTTACAGGCAGAGAAAATTATGGTATAAGATTTATAGATATAGGGCGTGTGAAAGCAAATCCATGCCGTCTTAGATCAAAATAAACTTAGATTCCTTAAGACAACCCATTATTGCTCTTGATTCCATGACATGTGGAAACTCTATTGTTTTGCAACTTTATTAACTTCAACCATTTATTGCGTTTAGAAAAGAAGAGCATCAATCAAATATCTAGGAACTTTACAGATTTATATGGACACGTGGAAACCCAAACCTTACGTCTACCCTTATCTAATTAATATGCTAGTAATTGCTATAATTAAAGTCTCGTGAAGATGGCCACTTTAAACATTTCTTTTCTTTTCTCTTCTTTTCTTCACTTTATCGTGAACTTAATAACTGATGAAAATGAAAAAGTAACATAAATAGTCTGTTTTACTAGTTAGCTTGTGGATCTAAAAAGATCATAATGACAACATATCTTTCTTTTTCATAGTCCTTTTTTTTTTTTTTTTTTTTAATCTTTGGTTTACTATTTTATCTTTGTTCTCACTTCATCTTCTTTCATATATATTTATATCATACTCAGAACTAAGTGGTGACAAACGAGAGAAAGCTGGAAAAGGGGCCAACAGAAGATGATGAAGCGAAGGGACAATGGAAGGTGGGCAATGTGTGTGGAAATGGTCGGCCCCCATCTCATAATAAGTTTATAAGAAGAAAGACCGAAAGACAGAGAGTGATCAGAGAACAGGGTCCTAAAGAAACTTACTTGTGAGCTTCCTCAGACACTCCCATCTGGATTTGTTTTAGGCCCTTTTTGCTTCCATCCTAAGAGAAAAATATGTTGAGAGAGATTTATCCTAAATGCCAGCCAAGAAAATTACAACACATCATACTGACCAAACAGAAAACGATAAGAGAAAGAGAGAGAAAAGATAAATTATCTACTGAAAATAACAGCAATGAAATAAAGAATTCATATGCTTTGACAGCCAAAAAGAGTACATCTCTCACGTGGAAATCAATGAAATCTTAGACTTCACCCCTTACGCTTTTTTACCTGTTCTAGGATGTAAAGAGAAAAGGGGTTTCTGAGTAACTCAAAAGTTATCAAAATTTCATAATCATTCTGCAGAAAACATATGGGTGTTGGATCTGTTTCGGGAGTTGAACAAAAAGAAACAAAGAAATTCAGTGTAGCAGAAACTTTTTGGGCGTGCGCCATGTGTAGAAGAACAAAATCAGTCGGAAAATGGAATTCATCGGCTACTTTTTAGATGAAGAGGAAGGTGAAAACGACCGACAAGAGTCATATGGGCATGGGGTAGTTAATTATGGAAAAAAAAGAAAGGTTTTTCAGTGTTCGTGGGGTGGGGCAGTTGGAGTTTCTTGACCAATTGATAGCAAGTTGTTCTCGTTAAGCTATTTATATTCTAACTTGAATTTAGAATCACAATAAGATGATTGTTAGACAAATTTTTCAGCAGGAGCTTAAACAATGTAGAGATTTAGGATGGGAATGTCCTGTTTTTTGATTGTGGGGTTTTGAGCATTATTTGACCCCCAGGTAAATCCTAAATATTATCTTCATATAAATCATGGAGTAAACGAGGTACCGTTAAGAAGTGAAAGAATTTTCACTCTACATTACATTAAAGAAGCAAACTTTGAGACAAGTACTGCTATAAAAAGAAACTGTGAAACAGCATTGATCAACGACCATGTCCATACCAACTTTTGGAAGTTAAGCCTACAGAATTCAAGGAAATCTTAACATAATGTAAAATGAATTATTATTGACGACCGATCCTGCTAAATCCAAAAGCATGTGATTTCGTTTCGGGTATATGAAATATATATGACATTTGCATGAAGTTACTTCAAAGAATTGCATTTAAATAACAAGAAAACTAATAGAACCCATTCAAGATTTAGCAGCAGCCTGAGTATTTAAGGAAACTGCCTGTTTCAGCTACTTTGGTCGTTACATAGTCCAGAAAATAACTAAGAGCATATATTCCCCGGGTGATTTTTCAGTATTTGCACAAAAGTTAAGTAGAAAACCTGAACTCTCACTCTGAGGGGGAAAATGTGTACCAATAAAGATAACAGTAAGCATAAATGCAAATATCGGATTGAATAAGAATCAGTATACAGATTTTTCTCAACGCTGCTTAAATTCTCAAGTTACTATCATATGAGTTGTACAAAATAGCATCCAGAACATGTATAAAATGGCTGCACCATCCAAGTGAGTGGGTGTCAAGAACATTACAAGCTAGAAATCAAACGCAAGAATCTGATTTGTACCTCCTGATTCCACCTTCATGTCAGATTAATGGTAGCCAAGCCTGGACAATGAGATGGAGTTCAAGTCATTTAAATGTTGATTTAGAAGAGTGAATAAGATGATAAATAGTTAAGTAGTTAACAAAATCAGTTGCACTTCTGCATTCTGTTGTTTTTTCCTATTTACTACTATGAGGCAAATCCCCATGATTTTACAACAACACACATAAAAATGCTTTGGTTATATTTTAAATATTGTAAGGATACATCGTATCAGGCAGCAGTGGGAGTAATTCTCCATGATAGATCTCTTTGGCAAGCATTCAACATCAGTAAAACCTCCTCTTCAAATTTGATTGTCTATATGCAAACAATTAAGAGAGGTTTTTACATCGCTTGTTATTTTCACCCAAGTTGTCGTATTGGTTAGTGACAACTCCAAGTCCAGAACCTATTTCAGGTTTCCATAAACATCTAACGATTTTTAGAACATCATAAAGTCAACCTATTTTCCAGATCAAATATGAATCATCACAATATCCTAATCCTTTTAGAGATTCAACAAACCAGAGAAAAATTTTAGGTCATGTTCTATGGATGAAACTACCATTCAATTTCAGCAATCCACATACCCCTATCAAATTGAAATGCATAAAAATTAACTAATCGCGAGATGAAGAAAGATAAAATAGAGTCCATTAGGAAATCAGATCTCAAAAGTAAAAAATACAAGACAATATGCATGCCTTACGCTTGTTAAGATATAAAACCACTTCCGGTGCCAAAACCTGCAACAAGTTCACTCAAATCAAGGTGAGCCTACCATCTTCTAAAGGTCACTTGGGATGGATTATGTATAGGGGAACGAACCAAGAGTACTCCTTGCTACATGATCTCCGTCCCAACTGGTTCAACAGAGAAGTGAAGAGACACTGTTTTCTGGATGATTGGTTGGAATTTAGACTTCCACATCTACTTTCGAAATGAAAACTGATTAGGACATCCACTATAAATACAATAGCTGCGTTGTCATATTCAAGAAACTTCTCAGGTGATTCAGAGAAAAATATAGCGAATACACATTCATAATTTGAGGTCATAACATGTATAAATTTCAGTGCATACAATTAAATATTTCAGAAAAAAATTAAAATAAAAGAATTGGTTGTATGTAAAATCAGGAGGCAGGAGCAGATATAAAACCCTGTGGGTGTATTAGAATTCAACAACGAAGGAAGATATTTTAAAAGCACAGCAAATATGATGACTTAATCGATGGGGTTTCTTACATCTTTGTAATCTGAGCTGCCTGTAAATATCTCGAATGCTTTGACTGCAAAAGAAGTTATATTGAGGTGAGGCCATTAAAGGACCCGTTAATGGATATAAAAGAACAAAAAGTCATACAAGTGCTTACTTGACCGAAATCGTATAACAACTCCATGTGTGAACTCCTTACAACTGGGATTAAAATTTAAACCTGAAACAAATACAAAACATAAAAATCCCACTACCTGGTATCTGAAAAGAATAACTTATTTGGACAGATTAGCCAAAGATGATCTCATCACGTATATTGGGATGCATGTCAATAGTAGTTTACATTAAAATCAATCTCGACAGCTATAATATACGTTAATGTACCTCTCCAAGTTTCAGAATGAATAATTCAATAAAAATGTATACCTTGAGTAAACTGGACAATTAAGGAAGGATTATCAATTGTCAGTCTCTCGAGAGAATTTAGAGCATCTTCTAAAGGTTTGCCAAATGAATCTTGACGAAATTTAATGAGAAGCACAAACTCCACGCCATAATTGAACTCCTGACATCAAAGCCCTTTGTGACTACTAAAATTAAGGTATTATCAACTCCAATTTTCCAGAGATCATTAGAAGACAGAACTGATAGGGAAATAGATTCTACTTTCCAATACTAATTTGCCCAGGAAGCCAAACTCCCCCTAAGCTTGACACAGTCAACATCTCAAAACAACAACTTTACAAGACCTCAAATTGACATTAAACACAAGAAATCTGGCTTTTAATGCAACAGAGATAACAACCTAATTCAGCTCAAATTGACATTAAACACAAGAAGTCTTGTCAGCAACCTAATTCAGTTCAGTATTTCAAGATCAAGGCTCTCCCATCTCCACAGATTATGATACTCCCCTTACCCGTGTCTAAAATATATTTTCACTCTGAAATATGTGATTTCAAGCCCCCCAAAAATCCAGATATTTAAGAAATAAAAGCTAAAGAAAAACACATGCTATCATACCAACCTAAGTGTTGAAAATAAAAGAGAATATTTGGGAATCTTGTAGATTTTGTATTTTACCTTTTATGTTCTCTAATATTTTTTCCTTATATAGTTTTGAGTCTCTATTTCTTTTCTTCCCTTGTAACAGTTGAGTGTGTCAAATTCATAAAAAAGAGAAAAAGTTGTATTGTGGTTTTTTCTCCATGATCTAGGGTTTTCCATGTAAGCCTTGTGTCATTTTTTCTTCCCTCTTTTTCAATATGGTATCAGAGCATGGTGACAAAACCTCAGAAACCCTAGCCGTCATTGACGAAAATGAGACTAGGCAAGATCTGCCGCCACCAATTCGGCCGTCCAAAAAGCTGTCAACCAGCACCTCCGGTCCCTTAACCCAGCTGCTGCCGCAGCGCTATTACAGTCCCTGCACCGCCGTCGCAAAACCCTAGCGTTCCTTCCGCTACGACTTCTTAGATTCGAACGACGCTGATGGACCCTGGTGCTGCCGCCACTCGAATCGACCAACAACTTGCCGCCGCGTCCCTTAATCTGTTACTCGATTCAGCGAGAGTGAGTCTCGCTCCAAGTCTCACTCCAAGTTCAGTCACGTGTAGTCTTGCTCCAAGTCTCACTCCAAATGCAGTCGCGTGTTCTTCCTCTCAACCAGCAAGAGTGAGTCTCGCTCAAAGTGCAATCGTGGCTTCAAGCACTGTCGCGGGAACTTCTTCTCAAGGACTAGCGTTCCATGAGGCTGACGGCGCCAACTTCAATCCACATGTTTTGGGTTGTCACTATTTCCCCCCTACTGCTGTTGTTGTCGCCAGAATTCCTCACCAAGGAGTCGAAAACTACTATGAACAACACGGATCGGCTGTCCCTTCCTTGGCTAAAGTTCAACAACAATTTCCTAATCTTCAAGCAAGTTTCCAACAACAAACTGCGGCTCTCGGGGCAACCCTTGGCGCTTCAACCATCCTTGATCAAGGTTCAATAAATTCAGGTATTCAATCAGGTTTACCGATCTATATAGAGAATCCAGTAACTGTCTTGCTTACCTTAACAACCACCTCATATGTCTAGACCAATGGGTAACTCCATGGGGCTAATTGTTGGTGAAAAATTAAATGGTCAAAATTATTTCTCATGGTCTCAGTCTATTAAAATGGTACTTGAAGGAAGCCACAAATTTGGGTATCTAACTAGCGAGATACCAAAACCCAGACCAGGAGATCCTCAGGAGCGTATTTGAAAAGGAGAAGACTCTTTACTCCGGCCTCTGTTAATTCACAGCATGGAACCTCAAATTGGAAAACCTCTGTTGTATGCAGCTATTGCTCGTGATATTTGGGATGTTGTCCAGAAACTATACTCCAAGAGACAGAACGCATCACGGCTCTACACTCTGCGAAAACAAATTCATGAATGCAAAGAGGAGTCTATGGATGTCACATCATATTTTAATAAATTATCTCTTATTTGGCAAGAGATGGACTTATGTCGTGAATTTTCTACGACTGTCCTTGCGGAGGAGTCCAATATTATAAACTTGAAGAAGTTGACCGTGTGTATGATTTTTTAAGGTTTCAATTCCAAGTTTGATGTTGTGCAGAGCCGAATACTGGGATAAAAACCAATACCGACCCTGATGGAAGTTTGTTCAGAGGTCCGTCTTGAGGAAGATGGATCAAGTGCTATGAATATCACAACTACCTCCGTAACTGACTCTGCCTCCTTCAGTGCTAAATCATCTAGTACTACTAACCAGTAAGAAACCGTTGCATACGAAGGATCAGTGCTGGAAGTTACATGATCGACCCCCGAATGGCAGACGACGACCTCCAAATAACAAACCCAACCAGGCTAGTGAGTGAGACTACTAGTGGCTCTTAGCCACAACATCAAGAGAACTGCCCAGTTGACACCGATACTTCCTCTCTTGGGGCGATTGCGCAATCAGGTATTTCTCAATCCTTGAGCCTCCTCAATATTACTGGCAAGAAACCCTGGATCCTTGATTCAGGAGCTACAGATCATCTAACTGGAATCTCTGACAATTTTCTCTCATATCATCCATGTGCTGGTAACGAAAAAATCCGAATTGCTGATGGGACACTTGCCCCTGTTGTCGGCAAGGGTCACATTTCTCCATTTGATGGTTTGATATTACAGAATGTGCTACATGTTTCTAAAATCTCTTATAATTTACTGTCAGTGAGTAAGATAACCAGAGATCTAAACTGTCATGTGGCTTTCTCACCGGATGTGTTATTTTTCAGGACTTGAGCTCGGGGAGGATGATTGGCATTGCCCGACACAATAGGGGACTCTATTTCCTTGATGGTGATAGTTCCTCTAGGCATAGTTGTAGGGTAGTCTGTTATCTTCCTATTTTTCAACTTCTGAAAATGACTGTATGTTGTGGCACTTCCGTCTTGGTCATGCTAATTTCCAATATATAAAATATTTATTTCTCCATTTATTTAGTAAAGTTGACATCTCTTTTTTATCTTGCGATGTGTGTATTCGAGCGAAACAACATAGGATCTCTTTGTCGTCCCAACCTTACAAACCCTTTCAACCTTTCACTTTTATTCACAATGATGTTTGGGGTCCCTCAAGGATTACCACTTCTTCGGGTAAGCGTTGGTTCGTTACCTTCATCGATGACCATACTCGCTTTACTTGGGTTTTCCTTTTAACAGATAAGTTTGAGGTCTCATTCATTTTCCAACAGTTTTACACCACCATCAAAACTCAGTTCAATGCCAAAATTTCTATCCTTCAGAGTGATAATGGTCGTAAATTCCTCACCAATACCCTTCGTGAGTTCTTATCCAAAAAAGGTGTTCACCAGAGCTTGTGTGCCTATACACCTCAACAAAATGGAGTGGCTGAAAGAAAAAACCGTCATCTCCTCGAAGTAGCTCGGTCTCTCATGTTGTCGACCTCTCTTCCATGTTACTTATGGAGGGATGCAATCCTTCTTATAAATCGGATGCCTTCCCGCGTTCTCAACTTCCAAACTCCTCTTGACTGTCTCAAACTGTCTTACCCTACCACTCGCCTTCTACCTAATGTCCCTCTCCGAGCATTCGGGTGTAGTGCATTTGTCCATAGCTTTGGTCCCAACCAGACTAAGTTTGCCCCTCGTGCCCAGAAATGTGTCTTTGTTGGGTTATACATGCTTCCATCCCACTTCCCAAAAATATTTCATCTCTATGGATATCACCTTCCTGGAAGATAAACCTTTATTTCCCGTTAGTCCTCTTCAGGGGGAGAGTAGTAATGAAGAGATTAACTATTCTAATTCCCTTCCTGAACCCATCCTGACAACCCACAACACTGTCCTACCCACCAGACAGGTCCCATGGATAACGTACTACAGGAAGAATCTTAGAAAGGAAATAATAGCCCCTACTAACATGCCGGCTCCAGTCCAACCTTCTGAACCAACACAGGCTCAAGGTACTACTGACCCTGATAATAATATTGTTTGTGCTGAAGATGTTTGTGTTGAAAATGATATTGTTGATCTGACAAAACTGCCGGTAGAGAATGATAGAGATGATATGACAAAAAATAACCAGGTTGCTGAGAGCGATGTAGTGTCAACAACAGTTCAGGAGAATGAAAATGAGATCATGCCTCAGAATTTCACAACTGAAGAAGAACTTGACAAACCAGGAGAGTATGATGCCACCCTTGACATGCCCATTGCTCTGAGAAAGGGCACAAGGTCTTGCACCAAGTATCCCGTATATAGCTTCCTCTCTTATAACAATCTGTCTCATAAGTTCAGAGCGTTTACTGTCAACCTCAACACTGTGACTATACCAAAGAACATATATGTGGCTATGGAAATTCCTAAGTGGAAGACTACCGTTATGGAAGAAATGAAAGCTCTTGAGAAAAATAATACATGGGAACGCGCTGCTCTTCCAAAAGGGCATAAACCAGTTGGGTGCAAGTGGGTATTCACAATGAAGTATAAATCTGACAGAACTTTTGACAAGTATAAAGTCAGGCTTATAACAAAAGGGTTCACCCAGACTTTTGGGATAGACTATTCTGAGACTTTCTCTCCTGTTGCAAAGTTAAACATGATCAGGGTTCTTCTGTCGATTGCTGTCAACAAAGATTGCCTCTTTATCAGCTAGATATGAAAAATGCATTTTTAAACGATGATCTAGAAGAAGAGGTGTATATGAGCCCTCCTCCTGGCTTTGAAGCCCCATTTGACCATTGTGTGTGCAGATTTAGAAAGGTTATGTATGGGCTGAAACAGGTTCGAAAGATTTACCACCTTCGTCAAGTCCCAAGACTTCACTCAGGGACACTCTGATCATATCTTGTTTACAAAAAGGTCCACCTCTAGTAAGGTTGTTGTTCTAATTGTGTATGTTGATGACATTGTCCTATCAGGAGATGATACTGTTGAAATCAACAAGTTAAAACAGAAAATGGCGGACGAATTTGAAATAAAAAACCTAGGAAACCTGAAGTACTTTCTTGGGATGGAGATGGCAAGGTCAAGAGAAGGAATCTCAGTTTCACAACGAATACACAATTGATCTCCTGAAAGAAACAGGTATGACTGGATGCAGGCTTACTGACACTTCTATCGAGTTTAATGCAAAATTGGGAGAGTCTGTTGACAAAGTTCCTGTTAACAAGGAAAGGTATCAATGTCTAGTGGGAAGACTAATTTACTTAGCACACACTAGACTCGACATTTCCTATGCTGTTAGCGTTGTGAGCCAGTTTATGCAGGCTCCCTACGAAGAACACATGGAAGCTGTAAACATGATTCTAAGATATTTGAAAAGCACACCAAGAAAATGGTTGATGTTTAGAAAAACTGACAGAAAATGCATTGAAGCCTGTACCGACTCTGACTGGGCAGGATCAGTGATTGACAGGAAATCGTACTATACCTTTGTTTGGGGTAATCTTGTAATGTGGAGGAGTAAAAAGCAAAAGTGTGGTTGCTAGAAGCAGTGCAGAAGTTGAATACAAAGCTATAAGTCATGGCATTTGTGAAGAGATCTGGTTAAAGAAAGTTTTATCTGATCTTCACCAAACCAGTGACCTACCAATAAAACTCTATTGTGATAATAAGACTGCTATTAGCATTGCTAACAATCCAGTCCAACATGATAGAACAAAACATGTTGAGATCGATAGACACTTTATAAAGGAAAAACTGGAAAATGGAAGTATTTGTATTCCATATATTCCTTCTAGTCAACAAGTTACTGATGTCCTCACTAAAGGGTTACTTAAGCAGAACTTTGACTCGTGTATTAGCAAGATGGGTCTCGCTGACATTTACGTCCCATCTTGAGAGGGAGTGTTAAAAATAAAAGAGAATATTTGGGAATCTTGTAGATTTTGTATTTTCCCTTTTGTGTTCTTTATAGTTTTTGGTCTCTATTTATTTTCTTCCCTTGTAACAGTTGAGTGTATCAAATTAATAAAAAAGAGAAAAAGTTGTATCATGATTTTTTCTCCCTAATCTAGGGTTTTCCACATAAACCTTGTGTCATTTTTTCTTCCCTCTTTTTCAATACTAAGCAACATTCATCAAAGAACTAAATAATGACATACATCACAATGGAACCTAGAGATCTGCATTTTACCCAAAAATCCTAGGAAGACAGTTAAATAGGGTCCAAACCTCTCCTTTCCGAAATATGGGAAGCATGTCATCTTCCACCTCTGATTCATAATCTACATGAATCAGTCCCTGTCATAGACAGTAAAACCCATCCATAATTTGGCCAGATATGGCAAGACTGTCTTGGGAGAAAAAGAAGATAGATTGAGAGTATTGGTAGTTACATGTTGAGGCATACATGACAATAAGGCATCACATGCTCATTCAGTACTCGCGAGTAGAAAGGGTTCACATAGAATTTTTCAAGGTCTTCCTTTCTTTGGAAACGCATATACACACCATGGGTATAGTTTTCATTATTTTGATCACAAGCACGTCCTGCAGAATTAAAAGAAAAGTAAACTTCACACGAAGTTCTGAACGTTCCATAGTTTTAGAAAGCAGTAAGGCCAGAAACTCGCCTAATGAAACGGCAACAATGCCCCTCATTTGATACTGCGTGGTATAGAGATAATCAAGCATATTGTTCTCTTCTTCTTCAGAAATATTTTCTTTCGCTTTGAGCAGAGAAATGTGTTCGAAAACCTTCCTACGTACAATAAGAAAAATATAAAAACTTGTACGTATTAAAACCCTAAGGCAATGCATCAGAAAGAATGGAAATGGGTATCAAATTTTGGGCAAGAGCAATTTCAAAGGCTTGAACCTTTTCTTCCCCAAAATGATGGTGGGACTGTGCTCCCCGGAAGCTGAAATCCTTGGCATTGATTCATTTCTTCGCCCCAACAGCGATTTGAGTCCACGTGAATGAGAAACTGCAGGTGGAAGCAGAAAATTGAATACAAAACAGTTAATTTTAATTCCCAGAGGAAGAAAAAAGAAACCCAGTATTCTTGAGTGGCAGACGTTGACAGAGAGATTCCAAAAACAAACAAAAGGAAGGGATGTAACTCACCATGGAAGGAGAGGTGGGGGGAAATTGAAGGGTTTTGAGGAAGAAAGAAGAAGAAATGTGGGTTTTGGGAGTAAGCTTGAATCAGCATTGCGATGGTAAATTAGGACTGAAATTCCTTGAGTTGGTTGAAGTTTGAGGCCGAAGATCCTTCATTTGATGGACACTCAATTGATGAGAAGCTATGGAGCACAAGAATGAATGGGTGGACTACGAAAATCAATCATCACGAAAACAAATTGGCGCCTTAAGTTTTTTACACTAACCCAAACACCACACTCATCAAATCAGGACCCTACCCTTTGATTTTGCTACGACAAAGAACTGCCCCAAAAAAAAAATAATATTTACAAAGACAAAACTCTAGGGACTCTTTGAGAACTAGAATATAATAAGATTATTGGGAATAGGAGAGTATTAGAACGCATGAGAACGAGGAAGAAACAAAAATGAGATCATAAATTGCGAAAACGGTGAGAAATAGGAAACGGTGAGAAATAGGATTTGGTTAAAAACTATCTGAATGGAACAACTCTGGTATTACAAATCGAGTCCAAAATACTCAATCCAAACATTGATTTTGGATTACATTATATTACAATCCTATCTCGTTTCAGTCTCCCAAACACTCCCTAACAAATTGCTAAAAAGGATGGTGGTTGTAAAAGACTAATATTTTAGGGTTAATTTATGCCCTCTTCTTCCCTAGTTGTGAAAGATGAAACATTTGTGGAGCTTTTTAGGCGCTTAGTTGGTTATGATAGTGTATGTTTGGAGTCCAATAAATTATAATAGTCTGTATTTGATGCGCATACTATTTTAACCCAAGTAGGAAATAGTAAGTATTGTAACAAGGAAAACAGATGATGGGTAAGAAATAACAAACACGGTACCAAAGAGGAAAAAATAGAATGAGTAGAAATAGTAAACACGGTAACAATAAGAAAAAAAATGATGAGTAGGAAATAGTAAACCCGATAGCAAAGAGAAATTTGAACTAATAATATTGTAGTTAATTGTAAATTATAATAGTTGGAAACAATAATTATTATAATTTATGTTTCAAACATGTAGCCCACTCCACCAACTTAAATTGGTGGCCCAAACGCCCCCTTAAAATTATTCTTTACAATTTCCCACTTCCATTATAGAGAAGCTTTTTGCAACCGCTTCAACTAAAACAAAATTTAAATTATTCAACTACACTTTGGAATGCGGCAAATTATGGTTTAATAAGTATAGTTGTAACCAATATTTTTCTTCTTTGTTTAGAAGTTTTCTAAATTTTTTACTTTGTTTATTATTGTTGTTATTATTCGCATTACAACAGATGGAGATTTGAATATCTAACATTTTAGTCTACACACTTCTCTCTTAACTAGTTGAATTAAGTTCAAGTTGATTTTATTTTTTTTGTTGGTAATTTCTATGTTTTATTCACCTTTTATTTGAAAATGTAAAACAATGAAAAAAAAAAAACATAACTCAATAGATTTGACATAAATTAATGATTCATTTTCTTTAACTTAATGTAAACAAAACTCAATAGATTAGATGCCAATTAATATCGTGCTCACTTCACAATTGTTAAACTAAAGAAAAATATATAAAAAAAAAAAAAAAAAATAGAAGAAGAAGAAGAAGAAGAAGAAGAATTTTAGGGGAATGAAATGAATAATGGATGCCAAAATCATAGTATTCTCCTAAGATAGAAACACTTATTAACGAAATTTAAAGTAAAAATTGACCACAAACATATGTATTACATAGCTTAGCAATAAGAATGTATTTTTTTTTTTTAAAGTTGAAGGGTCAAATCTCCAAAATAAATGCAAATTTCTATCCATTACCATTAGAATAAGGATTGAAATATGAGTAACAATTTTGGTAGGAATAGAATTTAAAGTATTTATTGAACTAACTCACAATTTTAATTTATCCATGAGGTTTTTTTTTTTTTTTTTTTTTTGAGACATATTTATCCATGAGTTAATTATATATGGTAACAAATTAACCTATGAACATGAGAACATGGGCAAGAGGAAAAAATAATAATGGTGGATCTCGTTTTTAACAGGGGAAAAAAAAAACAAATTCTCCTCTAAATTTGGTGGATTACATTAATTTTTATCTAAACTTTCAGTTTCATCGAATCTAAAATTTCTTTTTATAAATATATTTTTTTACACCAATCTTGATGTTGCGATGTTTCTTGACTTAAAAAACTAGAGATGTGAAAGAGATTGCTTTCTTGAATAAAAATTTGGGAGATTATACTGTGTTAAACATATTTATAATATTTTGCTTGAACTTCTTTTAACTTTAGTAGAAATGGACATCTTTTTTTTTTTTTTCAAAAAATTACAATAAGGGCAAGAAAATCGAACCACACACCTTTTGATAATGAGAATCTAGTTCGAATATGATATTTATTCAAATAACTTCCCATTTTACATGCATCAAAATAATTTTAATTTTATCACTTAGTTAAAAGATAAATAGTTCACTTTATTTATAATTTACATTTTAAAAATAAAAAATTGTGAGCAATAAATAAATGAATTATGTAATATGTGAAATTGTAAAATTCATAATAAGATATTTTTATTAAAATAAGTTATTGTAAATTGAAAATGAACAATATATCATAACATTTGAATGATTTTGACGAAATTTTAGGAGAATAATAATTTGACGTAGGTGATATTATTAATTAATTTTTGACAAGGGTTGTCACTTATACCCAAAACGCATGGTTGGTCTTGTCTGGTGCCTATATTTGTGTCTCTAGTTGAATCGTCTCGTACTTACTCTTGGCTCTCTGTTGATAAACCAATATTAAATTGGCGTATCATAGGTTGTACAACAATCGACTCAAACTCAACTAAATAAGATGAATTATCCAATAGGGTGACCATCTCACTATTTTCATATTAAAATGTCATGAATCACAATGCATGAAATAGTCTCACCACATAATAAGAAGTCATGAACCAACGTATGAAAAACATACACAAATCTAATAATGAAAAATACATTTATATCAATGTCATAATTGAAAGTACAAAAACCAAAACCAAAACCAAACTAAACAGGGAGGCATCAGCAGTACAACCTTCTTCAAGCAAACAGGCCTGCGGGAAATTAAGGAATAGAAGTAATGCTACACATATCAATTTCTTCTAAAACCAAATCAACTTGAAATAATATAATTCATAAGTTGGTATGTATGATGAACTTCTAATATCATATATCTAGTTTGATTGAACATATATCTTACATTTCAATTTGTTCAATTAATTGATGTAAAAGCAAAGACATACACAAAAGTAGACCACAGGAGCATTTTCATTCTATGATGATATTCATGGAAAAGAAGGGCAATACACCAAACAGAAGGGATGGTTGAAATCTTATCTACAGAGTCAATGAACCATATAACTATTGTTTCATCCCAGCCTATATAGTTCTCTAGTTTTTGAAGAGCTCGGGAAGATGTGCATTGGTGAGCTTAGTTCTCTTGCTGATCTCTTGCTTCTTTTTCTTTGGCTTTGGTTTTGAGGATGCTACATGTTGTGCATTGGCTCGCCTCTTTGCTGTGTTGGTTGCAGGCTTCATCCCATTCTTCTGCAGATCCTTTTCGACATCAAGCATGTCACGAGGTAATTCAATATCCCGAAAGAGTTGCTTCAGATCATCGTCTACCTTGATTTGAATTCGAGGGTCATTTGGGTATGCAATATCTTCTTGTGAATCAAAGTTGGAGAGAAGCCAGACCTGGCCTGAGGCTTTTAGGGCCTAAACAAGAGGGGGAATATAGTGTAAGCTAAAAAGTAAAGCTAATGGACTGTGTTTTCCGTTCATTATATAGTGAAAGAGGAGTGCAGCCATGTGCTTTCCATTCATTATACAAGCAAAGAAGTTGCAATAATATAAGTGCCGGTTCCGTCAAAAGAGAAAGTTACAAAGTTTGGGAGCCCAAAAAGAGTGGCAATCAACACGGTATGGAAACAAATAGACATCACTTCACAAGAAACACAACCTCCAAGCCGTTCATCCTACCGCAGCTGAGGATCATGTCATTACCCAAAAAAAATAAAATAAAAAGAGAAAAACTAAAAAAAAACATGAGTACTAGGTTCAATGTAAAACACCCACGAATAACTCCACATATATTTATTAAATTAGATGCATAACCCAAAAGCATTTTTCTTATAAAATTAAACTAGATGCATAACCCAAAAGCATACTTAGAAGTAAAATTCCTAACCTATAAGATATTATGTTATTTTTATATAATAAATATGGACATATATTTATAATGAAAAGAACAACCAAATTCTAACAGAACTCCCATAGTAATCTATTAGTCAAATACCTGATAAACTCATCATCAAGCATTAGGAAAGCTCATCTTTTTTTTCACTTATAGGATGAAGAAGGCTTGAATTGTTGATTTTTCAAACCTTATTTTAGATAACAAATTATATAACTCATAGACCTGAAAACTCCCAAGATCTCACGATACCTACCTGGGAAGTTGACATTACTTAAGTCATTATGAATCTCTGAATTTCCCCCTACCTAGGAATGACTAATAGGTCAAGGGTTCAATCCATGGTGGTCATCTACCTAAGAATTAATTTCCTATGAGTTTCCTTGACACTCAAATGTTGTAGGGTCAGGCAGGTCGTCCCGTGAGATTAGTCGAGATGCGCATAAGCTGGCCCAGACACTCATGGATATCAAAAGAAAAAAAAAAAATTCCCCCCAAAAGGTCAGTCTTCATGCTTAATAACATGTTATCTTCAAGTTGTCCATGAAAGCATGTCATTATCTAGGTAACATCTTTGCCTGGTTGGAAATCCTTTCTCTAAGGATTTTTTTCGGGCTTACTTTTTGTATGGCCTTGTATTCTTTCATTCTTTTCTCAATGATAGCAATTGTTTCTGAATGTATGTGTGTGTTTATATATATATATATATATATATATATATATATATATATTAGAAAAAATGTTTCTCCATCTTCATCCTGGCCTCAATTATTTTATCATGGTTACCAAGATTACTTGGAGGAACTAAAGTTGTGGATGACTTGGATGTTTAGGCCCTGCCACCCATTCTTTTTCAAGCTTAATGTATAGGTTTATACCAAAAGCAAACGTTTCTCATAGATTTAAACAACTGCTTTCATTGAGAAAAATGAAAGAATATACAGGCATACAAAAAACCAAGCCTACAAAAGCCCCCTAGAGAAAGGGTTTCTAACTAAGTAAGATATTGCAGCTATTACCTAGGGAATAATTATAAAAAGTCTTTGAAACGGAAGCCCAACGGAAAACATAGAATCTCACCAAGGACCAAACTTCACTAGGGTCCCTATCCACACCTCTAAACACTTTGTTGTTCCTCTCCCCCAAATATCCCACAATAGAGCACACACCCTTACGTGCCACAAAAAATACCATTTCTCTTTGAAAGGTAGACGAAGGAGGAACTCCCCGATCATCGAACAAACATCACTCTAGCGAGCAAGCACAACATTAACTCATGAAGGAAACAATTCCACATAGACCTCGCGCATTGGCACTCGTAGAGAAGATGATTTAGGTTTTCCTCCACCTTTCGACAAAGTATACAACAAAAAAAGACCCAATAACAAAGGCAACTTTATCAACAGCCTATTTAATGTGTTCACACTGCCAAGCAAGACTTTCCAAGAAAAGAACTTAATTTTCTTTGGAATCTTAATCCTCCCGAATACATCAAAGACCAACTTTCAAGCAGGAAAGTGGTCCAATTACATCCTAAAGGAAGACTTACAAGATCATCCCTCTAAAGGGTTAGGACACCAAACACAAATATCCACCCGCACGCATAAAGTTGAAACCCTCAACCAGAATAAGAAGAGAGGCTACCTTTGTTGTTTCCCTATTGGACAAAGGACGACAAAAAACTAAAGGATAGACACAGAGCTCCTCGAGCAAACCAGAAAATTAGACACATGAAGACTTTTAAAGGAGGACAGATGATATAACCAAGGCAACGCAGAAGAGAGAGGTTTATCCCCCACCCAATGATCTTCCAAGTTTCCTTCTCTTCCCCCATAACACAACAGACAAGATGAGAAATGGAAAGAGGGCTCAAAAGAAATATCTTTCCACAAATTTCGATACATGCCTTACTCATGGGTGAGGACCGTTTTTTTTTTTTTTCTTTTTTCTTTTTTTTCTTTTTTTCTTTTTTTTTTTTTTTTGATATCTGTGAGTGTCTTGGCTAACTTACATGCACCTCGACTAATCTCACGAAAACCCATTTGACCCTACAACATTTGAGTGTCAAGAAAACTTGTAAGATATTAAATCTTATGTAGGTGGCCACCATTGATTGAGCCCTTAACCTCTTAGCCATTTATTGAGACTATGTCTCTTTTTTTACCACCAAGCCAACCCATGATGGTTAAATTCCCGACCACTTCCCAGCTAACAAGATGAGAACCTCTCCGTTCTTCCACCCCTTCCAAGAGGAAGACTCTGATAAGCTCCTTCATGTTTTTACACATTGACACAACTGCCCGAAACAGAGAAAGGTAATAGATAGGAATTTCACTCAACACTGATCTGATTAAAGTAAGTCTTCTCAATGGGACCATCCCAAAAAGAGATAGCTCTCAAATTACCTCCGAGAGCAAGATCAAGGTAGGAAGAAGGAAAAGAGCCAACCTCACAACCAACCAAATCCACCCATCTATTAAGTTTCACCAGATTAATTTAAGTCCCAACATAGCCTCAAAGAGCTGTAGAATGAGATTTATGATAAGAAAGGACTCCTCCTTGCCATAAAAATTTAAATAAAAATAATAAATAAAAATAATAATAATAAAAAACCACATCGTCAACAAATTGCAAATAAGACAAGCCCACCTCTTAGAGCAAGACCAAGGTAGGAACAAGGAAAAGAGACAACCTCACAACCAACCAAACCCACCCATCTATTAAGTTTCACCAGATCACAGTTTAACTCCAAAATTTGACACTTACTCCTATTAAATTTATGTCCTAACATCGCCTCAAAGAGCCTTAGAATGTGATTTAGGATAAGAAAGGACTCCTCTTTGCCATAACAAAAAAACACTGCATCATCAACAATTGCAAATAAGACAACGCCACCTCCTTAGAACCCACTTTAAAAGGCTCAAAAATGCTTCCTTCTACCACCTAATGACAATACGACTCAGAACATCCACTACCAAAAGGAACAAGAAAGGAGATAAACGACTGCCATGTCTCAAACCTCTAGACGCCATTATCGATCCCTTCGGAGAGCCATTAATAAGAATCGAGTAATTCACATTCCTAACACAAACCCACATCCACATTTATACCCAAAATGTTTCTTGTCAATTTTTGCAAATTCTCAACTACAATGTAGATGCACCCCTAAGTTTAATGCTTCTTTCTGTGTAATGTACATTGGTTTCCAAGAATTGTAGTTATTTGTTAGACCTTAGACTTTAGATTTGAGCCCTTTTTCGTATAGTTATTCTCGGATTAGCTCCTGTTGTTGAATTGTCCTTTTGTTTCCACTTCTGAATTATATCATGTTTCTTAAAAGAAGTTTAGCTCCTCATTAGCAAAACAATTTGTTTTGACAAGGACTATAAATCATGGGGTTAAATCCTTCAATCTAAATTTTAGTTGCTAATGATTAGCACTATTCTCTACGACTTTTGGGATAGGAATTGTTGGATGAACAAAACCTCCTAATGTACAAGGAGATTCCACAGTCTAACCAGGAAGAAAATTAAACAGACGGACTTACGAAGTATAGCATGAACAAGAACCTTGAACGTCGGCATGAATAGTCAGTAAGCCATACAGGCATCAATCATATTTCTGCAAGTAGGAACGAGTTTGCTCTAAATCCAGTATGATACTAACTCCTAAGGTGGGATGGCTAAGAAGCATGGATATAGATACAAGACATGGATACAATACTACACAGACATGACAACACATCATTTTTTAAAATTTAGGATACTGGCACAACAAAGAAATATTTATTAGAACATATATTTTTTAAAATATAAATCATTTTTAAACCAGAAGGAAATTTAGAGTCAAAAAGTTTAATTCATTTATTTGCTTAAAAAATTAGTTTCATTTGTGTCATATATGTATCTATTTAATACATGTAACTAACAAATGTTTGATACATGCCTACCAAATGATGTTTCTATTTTGACTTTGAATAACTGGCTAAACAACTATTACATTAACAAATATCTGATACGTATCCGACAAGTGTTGGGCACAGACACACTAGTCAAACTAAAGTGCCCAAGCTTTTTAGGGGTTGGAGAGGGGAAAAAACAGGGAAAGGAAACACAAGGAGTATACTAGCAAAGGAAATTCGGGGCTTTTCTCATAGTTATTTAAAATGAATCTTTCCTCTTCTTTTCAAAAACAGTTTTTGTATGGTTGATTGTCTGAGGCTATTCTGTACATCCAGCAACCACAGAAAGTTGTTTCTCACAACATTCTCAAACTACCCCTTTAATAGACAAATGAAAACTTAATAACTTGGAGACCTTAATTTACATTGTATTTATATACTGTATAAAACTAAGAATCCAGATCCCAGCCCTTATTTCATTCTTTCAAAGAAATGTTTCTTCCCTAAAAAAAGAATCCAGATCCCAACAGACTCTTGTACATACTCCGAGGTAATTAGAATTATAAACAAACTATAATTCTGATTAGTGTGCAAATAAAATACACAAGCTTAAAAGCTCAAGAATTACACAAGACATTTGATGTCCAAAATAGCCAAATATGTTGAACTTCACAAAGGTTATTTTGCCCAAGCAGTTAAAATAAGGATAGCGTCATTCAATGGTCATTTGTTATTTTGCACTTTTCCGCATTCAAAATAGAAAAAGCAAATTATATATATATATATATATATATATATATATATATATTATACATACTTGCAAGTCCTCCATAACGCTTGGATAAGCATCCTTGAGATCAATGACAGCAATGCCTTCTGGAAATTTCCGAATCAAGTAAAGAAGTTGACTCTTATCCTTCAGGTCATGCTTGGACTGAATACACCAAAAACAGAAAAAAGAGGGAAAAGTTGTCATCCTGAAGGTCCAAACTTTTAAACCAAATAAGTACAAGTCAGATGCAAATTATACAAGTGTTTGTGAATATAAATTACCTTGTATGAGAAACGCCTCCCATCATAGTGCACCTTTGGGTTATTCCGCAGACTGTCATAGACAGCCTTGTTGGAATTTATATCAACATAACATGCTTCATTGATTTGCTCAGGTGTAAAGGCTTGCCTTGTCTGTTAACATGCACATAAGCAAGCTGTAAGATTGTAACATACCTCTAAGGTTCCAATTTACTACCAGTAGAGGAAAAATGCATTTAAGAATGACTTTTATTTAGCCTTTTCACAGCCAATTCAAAACCCAGAGAGCACGGGAAGGGGATTAACATATGTAATTTGCCTGTAAAAATACATTTTGTTCACCAACAAAAAGTAAGGAAAACGACCACCCAAAAGCCACTGAAGAGGATCCTAGCTCCACTTTCTATCTAATGCCAATCACAAGTGTCACTACCCGAAAAAGTTCTCATGCCAGCCAAATCTCCCGGTTAAAAAGGTATCCATTAAAAAAAAAAAAAAAAAAAAAGGGAAAAAAGAAAAGAAAAAAAACACATATGGCATTTATGAAACTTGGACAGATTAATAATGCGAAATTTCAGCATACGCTCTACACAGTTCAAATCAATACACGGTCCACTAGATCCTGTCGTATACGAAACCTTACATTGAAGAATTCGATCAAACACAAGAAACCAAGTAAAACAAATAAGCTAGAAGGAAGAAAACAAAAGGGGGAAAATAAGAAAGATGGGTGATGGGTGTGAACCTCCAGCAGCAGGTCAATAACCCTCTTGATTTGAGCCCCGACAGGGGATTTCCTTATGCTGTTAATGTGTTGAAGTCTCTCAGTATCATTTGAAAATTTTACAGCAGGAGCCGGAGGTCTTGCAATGGAAACAGCTGGTGCAGGCGTAAACTTGGGTGTAGACTTGGACGCAGACTTGGATGCAGCAATGCCAGACAAAGTAGTCTGACATCTTTCTTGCTGTTTCTTAAACCTATCTAGTTGTTCTTGCAACGCCATTGAATCCTCTCACAGTTTTCAATTATTCTCAACCCTATAATCAAAATAACGATAAAGATCATCAAAATAGATTCATCCAATTATCAAATTGCCGGGCATCCCGTAAAGCCCAACCCAAAATTGAAAATACCCCGAAAAGAAAAGGGTAGTTAGTCGAATACCACAAATTGCATCGGTTAGGCAGACCAGAATCAACCGCCGTGGATAAGACGACGGTGGGATCGCGGGTCGATGTTTAATAATATGTAGTATACGCAATGGAGTTGATTGTTGAATCGAGTTCAGTTTGTGCAGCTATGGAGGTCGAGAAGAATGAAGATGGAAGCTGGAATTGGGAAAGCGCGAGGGAGAGAGAGAGATGGGGGAAGAGTGCTTTGAGGAAGGTTAAAATGAAATATAGCATCGGTCCAGGTAAGGAACTCACCAATTTTCAGTTTTGGTACTTCAGTTTTGAATATTTCTAGTTTGACCCCTAGATTTTAAATTATTGAATATTTAAGTAATTGCTTTAAATGATAAAATTCTTGGAATTATTTTCAAAATTTTAAATTATTGAATATTTAAGTAATTGCTTTAAATGATAAAATTCTTGGAATTATTTTCAAATACAATAAAATGTCAATGTCTATCCGCGATTAATCGTAGTAGATACACTGTCTATCATCAATACATAGTGACATTTTGCTATATTTATAAATATTTCGGCTTAGTTTGCTATATTTGAAAACATCCCTACATTAATAGATTTTGAGTTTAATTGGATTTCTATAGTCCCTTTAGTAACTATTTTGTTTTTAGTTTTCCATTTTTGAAATTTTTATTTGTTTTCACCTAAATTTCTTATTGTTATGGGTAATCTTATATCAATAAATAAACCTAAGATAAAGTAAAACTAGGAGAGTTACCTTATCCTAAATGGACCTGAGATTAGTAATAAATCGACGCTAGTGGATTCACTTAAAGTATGGATAGAGAGATTGGGTCGTCCCGCCTAATTAACCTACCTCGGCCTTGAAGGCTAAGGGCCAAAACTAAGGTTGTAAACAGCTCAATTCGACTCGATTTTGACTGTCAAACTGAGCCAAACGGACCACTACTAAGCCACCTTCACCAACTCATCTGGTTGTTAAAAAAAAAAAATGTTTCATTTTTTAATATATGTACTATCGAGAGGATTGAATGTTTTCGACTCAAACTTTAAAAACCCAAAAGAAACTGAAAATATTCGATTTTCTATACTTAAACACCAAAACCATCAAACCGTACAGTCTTCAACACGAACCAACATTGAGTTTCGATTATTTGATTTCAATTTTCATTTCACCCCATGTCGAGTGTAACATGTATGTGGCCCATACTAGCCCACGTCGACCAATATGTATGATGCTCATTTTGGCCCGCCTCTACCTCGGAGGCCGAGGGCGAGGTCAACATACATGCGTCCCATTACAGCAAGCCTGACTAAGAGAAGAAAAACTCTATGAGAGAAGTTACTCAATATCTTTGCTAAAATGCCTCACTAATGATAAGGCAAATTATGTGATGAGAGAGATTCATGAAGGGGTATGTGGCAACCATGCATCATGGAGTAAGATCCCTATGTTACAAGATTATTAGGCAAGGATATTATTGGTAACCATGCTTAAAGATGCTAAAAAATTTGTAAAGGCATGTGAACAATGTTAATGTTGTGTGCCAATCCGAAAGCAACCACCAGAACTACTGACTAACATTATTACTCCTTAGCCATTTGCACAATGGGGAATAAACCTCATCAAACCACTTCCCCAAGGCAAAGGGCAGACGAGAGTTGTAATGGTGGTAATGGACTACTTTACAAAATAGGTAGAGGTGAAGCACTAACACAACTAAAATTGGAAAAAAAAAAAAAAAAAAAGTAACTAAACTTATTTGGAGGAACACATGTTCATTTGGAGTTCCTAGCGTAGTAGTCATAGATAATGGGAAATAATTTGACAACGTAGAATTCAAGAAATTTTGTTCAAATCTTAAAATCAAGCATCATTGCTCGTCTCTTGCTCATCCTCAAGTTAATGGACAAGTTGAAGTAGTGAACAAGATTATAAAGCAAAACCTAAAGACAAAGCTTCAAGGATTAAAAGGGTTATGGGCAAAGGAGCTATCAAACGTGTTGTGGGTGTATTAAACAACAATCCAAACCTCCACTAACTAGACTCCTTTTTCTCCTTCTTTTGGGTTAGAAGTTGTTGTTTCAGTAGAAAGTTGGTCTTCCCTCATCTAGGATGGAAATTTGGTCCTTAAAGAAATGAGAAATCAATGAGATTAAATTAAACCTAGACTATTAGAAGAACTTCGAGAGACAACACACCTTCGAATGACAGTGTATAAAAACAAATTGCATGTTATACACAACAGTAAAGAAATGAAGTTTCAAAGAAGAGGATCTTGTATTAAGGAAAATTATGCAAAACACCAAAGATCCAACAACAGTAGCACTCAGTCTGACCTAGGAAGGCTTGTATCAAGTTGTTAACGTGGTTCGACCTAGGACCTATACCTTGACAGTTCATGGAGGAAAGAACCTCCCCACCCATGGAATGCAAAGCACCTGAGATTTTACTATCAGTAACTTATTAACTTGTTTTATTTTCGTTGTTAAATTGGTTAATTTTGATGACTTTAATGAATTATTTACTTATTCTTGAAGTTGCATGTTAAAATATTTTAATTATTCATAAATAGGCTAAAAATGAACTAGGTAAAAAAATTACACAAGATTAAAAATTGTCAAAACTTGTGACATAAATGCCTGGGTCGGCCTATGACTCCAAGGCCAAAGAGGGCCCATTTCTCTACAAAAGCCGCCTTGTGGTTGTCCGACCTTGATTTTAGACTGCAAGTGGCAAAGGTTTGTGAGACCGAGGCCCGTCCAAAGCCAAGGTAGGTCATCCCTCTATAGAGTCTCTTTATGATTATCCAACCACAATTTGAGGCAGAAAGTAGCAGTTAGATCGAGGCTCGAATCGGCCTATGACTCGGAGGTCAAGTCAGACCCATCTCGATTTGACTGATGAGCAAAAGTTGGGGCTCATTTCTACATACAACCTGCTTCATAGGAAAATATAGAGTTGATTAATTCATTAAGGAAAGCTCAAATCAGCATAAGATCATTCCATGGATAATTTAAGAATTAAGAACCCTAGAGTCTTTTAACTTAAATAAATAAATAACTAAGGGTCTGCCCCTATAGACAAAAACTTAGAATCAATCGTTGAGGTTTTGATAGGTTCTTGCAAAGAAAATGATCCGAGGATCGCCCGACAAATTTCTAAATTAAGTCATTCAAATGACAACAAGCTCCAACCCAAAACCTAAGAGGTACACATCTTGGAGGTAGAGTATTTACAAGTCTAGAAAAATGGTCATATCAAGACCAAAAGATAGACCAAAAGTTCTTTATGTGCTAATACGATGAAAATACAGCAAAATATACTCCCTTGGACTCCAATATCAAACGTGTAACAATAAACCTTGTGTCCTAACATGGGAGTAATGTTATGGGTAATTTTGGATCAAACGTGGATGATTATCATAAGAAATTCCCAACATATCATAAGATTCAATAAATATACCAAAGATAAAATAAAACTAGGAGAATTACCTTATCCTAAACGAACGTAAGATTGTAGGAAATTTGTCCAGGTGAGTTCATTTGAAGTATGTATAGAGAAATTTGGTCATACCGCCCAATTGGCTCATCTCGCCCTCGGAGGCAGAGGTCAAGGCCAACATACACGTGATGCATTACAATAGACCCTTTATCTTTAATCTCCATTGTGACTCATTCCAGTGTTTAAGTGTCTTGTTTCCAAGAGGATAAAGGTAACAAGATCTTAATCCTCAAAAGAATAAGGAAGACACCTAGTCTAACTCCACTATAAAAAGAGCACGACAAACCAACATAAGGTAAGTCTTTTTCCCTACTTCTAGCTTACTCTAACCCTCTTGCTAGTTACTAACTTAAGCACTAGATGCTTTGTGGTAGGCACTACACCGGTGTTCTTTTCTTCTTTGTTTTGTAAGTCGTATTTCTTCCTCAATTACAAATTTACCTTTGAAGGCACATGAAACCCAGGTGAGCATTCCTGTCCAAATTTTGCCATCAATGTTTGCCATGATTTTCAATTTCCTTAAAAAATATTTGAATTTTTAGTCATAATCTAAAAACAAAAAAAAAAATTTTGAAAAACTATTTGTTTTTTTAAGTTTTTAAAACTTGGTTTGGTTTTAAAGACATTGGTTAAAAGTAGACTATACAACATAGAAATTTATGGAAAAGAGTAGAGTTTAGAAGCTTAATTTTTAAAAACCAAAAACCAAAAATAAAATGATTACTAAACGTAGTCTAAGTTTTAAAATATTACCTCCAATTAGTGAGTTTAGATTTTAGTTTCCATTTTTATTTTGATTTATAAGCTTCAAGATTTTAAATTTTTATCCTTCAATTTTCACCTACATTCCCTTTTAGCCATTTATGTTAATTTTCTATTGATTAATTTAAAACAATTAAATTAATTTTAATTAAATTACTTTTCACTATTAAATTTAATTGAAAATTTCACATCCTAATTACTTTAAATTAATTAATTGATGCTAAAATGAGCATAGCTTTTAAAACAGAGCTCCATCTTATCTGGGATGGTAAATGAATGAGAAAAATTTGAAGAAGTTGGTTCTCTATGCTATCATATATGAATACAAAATATGCTAACTTTTGATTATTTTTTTTTTATAGGGTCTCAAGTGCTCTAAATTGGAAAGAAATGGTGATTTTCACATTGATTTCCTTACCATCTCGAACCACATAACTTGATCGTGTTTGATATGGCCATAAAGATGCAATTTGACCCTATCCAATGGGCTTGAGAATGTGTTAAAGGAGATGGATACATATGCTACTTAAAGAAGATTGAGTTTGTCATAGCCCTAAATAGACTCTCTTTCGATTATTGATGACGTTTGTATTAACCGCTGGAAACCCCCAGAAATTAACTCATATAAGTTTAACTTTGATGCTTCCTCCACCATGGGAGTAGTGAGCATTGGAGCCATTGTTCATAATTCCAATGGTAAACCTATTATTTCAATGCAAAAAACATTGAAGTTCATTGGTATTGTTTAACTCGCTAAAACTGTTGCTATCCTAGATGGAATTATTACTGCTGAGATTTAGAGATTTATCATTTATGGGTTGAACCTGATTCAATGATTCTTTGGACTTTCTCAAAGGTCGGGATTGTTTCAACAATGGAGTTCAAGGCTTTGTTGAACTTCTAGCTTTTTATTGACGAGGCATTTGTTTTAGGCTTCTCCTTTTGTCCACAAATTAGTAATGGTAAAATATTCTTTCTCCACAAGTGTTTTCTTTTTTTCCTTAGTTTCCCTTGCAACTTAATAATGGTAAAATCTTCAACTAAGTAGAATAGAAGTTCCAACATTTACATATAAAAAAAAATCAAGTTGTAGAATTACTTACTTTTTTTTTTTTTTTTTACTATATTTTATTTTTTTTTTTTTGTATATTTTTAGACTAATTTCATTTTAATTTCTATATTTTTAAATAATATTAAATTTGAATTTTGTACAATCTATAAATATCAAAAGTGGTCATCCTTGTTAGAATAATAATAATTTGGTCAAAACATCATTTTTAGTCGTACTTTTAGCTCATTCCATTTTCAAACTTTCTTTCTTTGCTTTTGCACCAAGCAAATCTTAAAATTAATCTTGTTATTGGTCTAAAGTTAATCTTCATCACCTTAAAAAAAAAAACAAATCAAAGTGAATAAAATAATAATAATAACCCTACAAATGAAAGAAAAATAAAAATATAAAACAATAAATATAATTAAAAAAAAAAAAAAATCTAGTTGGTAAAATACTTTTTTTTTTTTTTTTTACTATATTTTATTTTTTTTTTTTTGTATATTTTTAGACTAATTTCATTTTAATTTCTATATTTTTAAATAATATTAAATTTGAATTTTGTACAATCTGTAAATATCAAAAGTGGTCATCCTTGTTAGAATAATAATAATTTGGTCAAAACATCATTTTTAGTCGTACTTTTAGCTCATTCCATTTTCAAACTTTCTTTCTTTGCTTTTGCACCAAGTAAATCTTAAAATTAATCTTGTTATTGGTCTAAAGTTAATCTTCATCACCTTTAAAAAAAAAACAAATCAAAGTTGATAAAATAATAATAATAACCCTACAAATGAAAGAACAATAACAATATAAATATACTATCAAATTTTCTAGAAGACTAATAAGTATAATAACCTTAGAAAAGTTAATAATATCAACTAATTTTAGAAATTGTGAATAACAGATTTGAAAGTATGACTAAAACAAAACAAGTCAAAGTACACCTAAAAAAAACCAGAAAAGGGTATCTTAAACTAATCACGTCAAGCATACAATTGCTAAAAAAATATGATAAAAGTCATTCATTATTTACGAAAAGTATTACGTTTACTAGAATAGTAATTAATGAGAAAAAAAAACACTTGTAAAACCATTAAAGATAAAATTTAAACTTCGAAACCCAATATTTTAAGATTTAGGGGTTGTTTGAGATATTGAAAGCAAAACAAAAATGGAATTACACAACATGAAAACAATGGAAAAGAAAATTTAGTTAAAAACTATCCTAACAAAGTGAGTTTAATCTCATCAATCAAACCCAAAATGCTCGATCCAAACATAAATTTTGGATTACATTACAATTCAAACTCAACCCAACCCAACCCAACACGGAGCCCTTAAGAACAAGCCCTTAAGAACAAAATTGAATTTAAAACCTATCGTACATTAAATTTATGGGCCAAATAAATTCTGACTATTATTAGGAAATAAATTGAAAGATTAATTCGGACCAAATAGATCCAAACATGAAAGACCAATGATTATGTATGTATCTAAACCAGCAAATATCGGAATCTAAAGACAACATTTTACATTTGTTTTATGCAAACTTAAGTGAAACCATGAAATCCGTTAACTATAAAACTATTCCGTATGCATCATACAAAACAAAATAAGGTACAGATGGAAAAAGTCGTTTAATTATAATTATAAGAATTTGCTTAAAATGTTTGTTCCCTCCTTCCTAAGACAATCAGAATTCAAAACATTAAAATCTCAATCTTGCTCACAGGCTACCAATAATTGTAAGGCCCGTAAAGAGAAGAACAAAATTTATACTTGCAAAGCAGTAGTTCCACTAAACTTCAATTTGCACAATGAAAATTTGAATTTATAAGATTCCCATAAGCTAAATGAAAGGGAAAAAAGCTAACAAACTCTTCAATCAAGCTGCTAACTCATTCCACTGAAAATTCATTGAACTGCTTGTAAGACCATACTTTCAAGGAAGGTTTGAGCTTGCTGCAGCTCCTCCGCCATAGTTACCAGCTCCACGGCCGAAACCTGGCCTTCCACCAGGACCCTGAAATTTTTTTTAAGTATGACACAACAATCAACAAAACAGTCTAGAAACAACTAGCAAACGACTATCACAAACTTCTTTTATGAATAACCAAACTTTCATTGAAACCACACATAAATGACTATCATAAAGTCATTTCTAATATTTCAGCTACCCATTTGTCTAATTATGCCACTACCTTTCATATTCACCTAGTACCTAAATAGCGAAGGGTTTAAATATGCCTAGCCAAATACAGTTAACCCCACATTGAAATCAGTAATCACTTGGGCCCTAGAAAATCATTATATTGAAAATGAACAGACCATGGCACAATGCCTGAACATTTTAACTAAGTTATTAGCCGAGCAAGCAAACTGATTAGGAAGTACTTTTGGAGGAAAGCATCAACAGATGAAGAGACTAATCTACAACTATAAGATGTCATCCAATCGACTCATGAATGAATCACTAAAGAATCTCAAAACCATTTAACCATCTCACTGCACAAGGCCGTAACTTTAAAAAATTCTAATTAGATACATGAACAGTGATTGTATTTCTTTTAATAACGTTCTCCAATAACAACCCCAAGTGCAGAACAGAAGCAATAAAAAGCAGCATTTTTATGTAGATTGCATCAACCACATTATATATAGCACTATGACGATTCTATAAAAATTACCCCAAATGAAGGCCTGTAATCTGCAGGAGCTCCTCCCTTGTCACCACCAAATTCACCACCGGGTCCACGAGGACCTCCACGGTAGCCATCACGGTCACCAAACCTTCTCTCACCACCCTCAAAACGAGGTGGACCCCTAATTCATAAGAGTCACCACAACTCAATAAGAATTCTAACAAGAATAGATACAACTTACTCAATAACAAAACAAATGCAAATTACAGACAGCTGCTCAAATATGCCCTTGCCCTTACATTTTACTATCATATCGAACATTATAAATACACATCCATCCCCAAATCTACAACTGGAACAAAAGAATCCATAATCCGAAGCACAATAGCACAGATGAATAAGCAACAAACCCTAATGAATTGATCGGTGCTATAGATATAATTTATACCGTGGGCGATCGCCGGGTGGTCCGCCAAAGGGCCTACCAGCGGGCTTAGCTTGTTTCTTCAAGGTAGCAGGGACAATTTCAGAAGGAAGATTGAGGTAAGTCCTGAGGAACTCAATGCCATCATTGGTGAGGTACCAGTAGTAATGCATCCAAGCAAATGTCTCGCGCACATATTCCTTGGACTTGAAGCTTTGCATCAGCTTAATAACCTGCAGATTAGGCACATCGATTTCTGGGTGCTTGGCCAAATTGTAGTCCTTCTTGGCATAGCAGACCCCCTCTGGAATGATAACAACAACGAATAAATAAAATAACGAGATCATCCTCGACTCAGAAAATTGAAAAGAAAAACGCAAGATTAGGAGTGGGTTGAGTTTGGTTATACCTTGAAAGAGATATTTCGAGATTTCCCTACGGTTTTTTTCTGAAATAATCTGAAGAAAATAATGAAATGAATATGAGAGACCTAATCCCTACTAAATAAATATCGGCATCTCAGACGTAATAAAACTTGACCCACTACAACAATTCAAAATGCACAAAAGGGTAGCAATTGCCACTCCCAGATCGATTCCTTTTGGAATACCCCAATACGCAAGGACCCAGAAAACAGAAACAAACATAAAGTAGAGAAAGTTATATAGAAGAGAGAGTTGAAGAAGGAGAAGAAGAAGAAAGGTACCATGATTGAAGCTCAGCAAGAACTGAAGACAGCAGCGGTAGAGGGAAGAGGCGGGAAGAAGGAGAAGGAGAAGGAGTAAAAAGGGTGGGAGTGAGCAGCCGTGAAAAGAGAAGGAGAAGGAGCAAGCGGCTAGGGTTTGTGAGTGTTGAGTGGGCCGATGGGCTGCGAAGAATGCTATGGATTGGGCCTAGGGTAGAGATAAAGTAGAGATGGGCTGCGGCGGGGCACACAAGATTGAATTGGTTTTCCACATCGTACATCTTAATTGTAAGCCATATTATATTATTAGTTTTTATTTTTATACTAATGTTATGGTTTATTTATCCAATTTTATTTTTTAAAAAAATAGAAAAATCATGTAAGAAAATAATCATTACTCTTGGTTATAAATTAATATGAATAAGATTCATATTAAAACCATAGTTTAAAATTAATATAATGAGATTCATATTAAAACCATAGGTTATATGAGAGGAGGTGATTTGAATATGATTCAAATTAAATTAAACATATGATATTTAATTATCAACTAATTAATTGTTAATTAATTAATATTATTATTTAATTATATATTAAATTAGATTTACTAGATTATTTAAATAATATAAATATTAGAATCGGATAATGGAGGGGAGTTACTCTCCACTTATCCCCTCTCAATAAATGAATTTTTTGTGATTTTGTAAGGAAAGTTATAGAACAAGAAAGAACAAAAACTCTCAAAATCTCCCTACACTCTTCTTTTTTATCTTTTCAAAACAAGAAGGCTCCCACCATCCTGCTTTTTGTCCTAAGAATAGCAAGGAAAAATCGGTGATGGTGTCTTGGTGATTGATGGTGTTCTTGAGTTCGAGTGAGATTTTCACAGTTCGCGGTTGTTCGTGAAATTACGTGGAGAGGATTCCTTGAAGAAAGCCTTCAAGGGTATGTCTTCTTTCCATGTAAAATCATGCTTATGAATGTATGTGTAACGACCCGACCTTCAGACTAGCCGGACGCTACGCTATGCATGAAAATTTTTGTAAAGCACTTTGGGACTTAGGTAATGAGACACATTTTAACATCATATTGCACAGAAAGAATTCTGAATAATTTATTTAAATCAAATATAAAAATAACAAATTGTTTAACAGGGCCCTCTTAAATACATGAAGACAAGTTTGACCAAGAATTTCATAACATAAATAAAAATAAAAAATAAAAAAAAACAAAGGAAAGAATGAATGAATAAATGATCACTGCCCTACGTGGTCACCAACAAGACACTTTATGTCCTAGAGAACAAATGCATAAATCTATGATGCGGAAGCGACAATAGTCCCATGGTGTAGTCACAGATTCCTCTTGTCATGCGCCTGTTTATACCGTCCCTTACCTAAGAAAAAAACCATAGAAAAGGATGAGTAATAATACTCAGTAAATGACCCACTACTGGGCCTACTAAGTGAGCTTGTTATCCTTTTATCATATGCCCCTGTGTACCCAACATAAGCATGGACATAGACATAAGTAGCGAACCCGAAGGCACGCAATGATCCGAAGGTCACGATCATATACATAAACATAGGTGGTGATCCCGAGGGACACTCAATCGTAAACATAATCATAGTCATAGTCGGTGTACCCAAAGGTTCATGTCAAAAGGGGTACAGAGCATGATAAATAGGATAACAACCATCGTAACATAGCAGTTATTATTAACATAATCAACCAAAGTTTTCAGTTAATAGTAGTAAGTTCAATAGCCATCGTACCAGTGGACACAATGGACACAATAACTAATGCAGTAATCTAATCAATATAGTAACCACAATTCAGGCAATATATAACCATAGGCATCAACATAGAATCAATAGTAAGTCTCTTACCTGGGGAATACGCCTAAAAGCAACCAAAGCCAAAGGTAGCAAATTAGACATGTCTCGAATTCCCAACCATAAATTCTTCCAAAATCAACCCTGCTTCTTGTTCCCAAGCACCTTTGAAAGTCGTTTCTAAAATATACACAAGGGGGTCAATGGCTGAGCCAACATGATAGATAATCCTGACAAAACAACAAAGGGACCAATTTCCTTACCAAAAACCCACCAACACCCACGACTCTGGTGAGAAGGGAGTTGCCGTCGGTTGGCGGAGCGAAGGCGAAGGCGGCTGGGCTGCGGCGGGCGAGATCCGGCAGCGGCGTCGGTAGGTGCGAAGGCAAAAGGGACGACCACGAGGCTCCAAGGGACTAGTGGTGATCAGAGGGCGACAGGCACGACGAAACTGTTGGGATTTGTGCCTTAAAGCCTCGTAATTGATTAGTTAATTAATTTAATTATTAATTATCCAATATTAATTTATTTATTAATAGAAAAATCCAAGGGTATTGCATGAAGTTTTGAACATGTATGTAGTTCACATACGAGTGGATCATGTTCAAGGAATAACCTAAAGGTCTATAGTATATGGATAAGGTTGGGTGCCTTATCTTAGTGACATTACGGATACGGCTCACTTTGTAATAGTTACAAATGGTTTGATCCAAACCCTTCATATGGGGACATGTGAGTGGGGGTATCCTATACAAAGAATTTGTATAAGACCGGACCGCGAAATATTTAATCTCTCTTTGTAAATTCGTTAATAAATGAGATTAATATTTCATAGGATGATCATGTGCGACTCGATCTTAATCCTGAGTGACTTATGAACTCCTGTCTGTAAGGTCGGTCTTTTGATTTACATGGTTGAGAGGGGCCCGTATTGTCGACTCAATAAACTTACTATTTTGGAGATTTGACTAAATGGGGAGCTGGGAACATAACTTCACAAGATGAAATTCACTCCTTTCTCAGATAGGGTAAGTAGATGAGTAGTTCCCTTAAGTGCTGATTTCGAGTCTTGAACAAGGGGCCCCACTCTCTCACTGGCCCGAGAGAGACTTAGTTTATGGTTGGATCATAAAAAAATTGTTAATTAGAGAAATTAGTGGTACTTAAGGATAAGAGGTAATTACAGGGGTAGAACGGACATTCGACCTAGCTGTAATTATGAAAAGCTCGCGAAGGATCGACTTGTTTATACTGATTATATCCATGAACACAATTTTTCCTATAGTGCATAAGAGTCCAACGATGGGTCTATAGTGGTTTGCCCTGTAGTTAATGAATGAATATTAATTTAATTAAAGAGTTTAATTAATTAATCTTCGATCATTGGAGCTTATAATCTGTACGTCCATAAGGTCCTTGCTAGCTCACCATGGACCAACAAAGATCAACTATGTTGAAAAAAAGAATTTGAAATGTTTAAATTTATGAGAAAAAATATTATGAATTATTATAAAGTTTATTTGAATAACATTCAAATTATGACTTTATAATATGGAGAATTAATTTATTTGAATATGATTCAAATAGGTAATTATTTATTTGGATGAAATCCATATAAATAAATATATGGAGAATTAATTAATTAATTTGAATTGGATTCAATTAATTAATTATTTAATTTGGATGAGATACAAATTAAAGATTCTGCAGAAAATAAATATTTAAATGTGATTTAAATATTTTAACCCATTTAATATGAGATATTATTTGGATAGGTATTTATTAATATTAGATATTATTAAATATTTATTTTAAAATCTCTAAGGTTATCCTAATAAGATTAGAAGTAACCCATAGAGCTCTATAAATAGGACCCTTGGGAGTTCTCATGGAATACACCTATTTAGAGGAATAATCTTTACGATTACTCTAAAAATTTTCCTCCAGAAATTCTCTCAATTTGCTTACAAAAGTTCTAAGAAAATTCTTCTTCCTGTTCCCTTATTCTTTCAAGAAGCGGTTCCCACAAACTGGATTCTTGCCAAAGTCATAGCAAGAAAAATCTCTTGAAAAAATAACTAAAAGAAGGCTATTGGTTCGAGGAGAAGATTGAAATTACAAACCGGCAAAGGTATGATGCTTAACCTTTTCTTTACTTTTTGTATTTTTAGTTCTTTCAAGAAATCAAAAATCGCGATCACACACTTCCGCTGGGATTCAATTCCCTTCAGAAACGACCGACCAGCCGACACGGATCTATCGTTTGAAAGGTAACGAAGCGAAGATGAGAGAGACCTACCCGAGCTAGAGCTAGACCATCGAGCGAGACAATAGCAATAGCAGTGACGAGCGAGAGCGAGAGCGAGAGCAAGACCTCGGCAAAGGAGTTCCTGCAGGCTCAAGTGACCGGTGGCATAACTCCCTGACGGCGATCGAATGAGGCCAACCTGAGTGAGACGATGTCAGTGGCGCTGGTTGGTGGCGACGAACGAAGAAAGAAGAAGAAGAAGAAGTCGGGGAAGGGGTGGCAGCGATGTGATGTTGAAGGAAGAAGAATGGTCTTTTTTCCTCTTTGACTGCACATAAAATGAGAAGCCAACACTATTTAATAACCAAAAAAAAGATTAAATCTCTTTCATTTTCCCCTACTCCTTAAAATCACTTTATTCCACAACCAAGTAATTATCTAATTTCTTTAAATTACTTATTAACCTAAAAAATTCCATGTCTAATCAATTAAATCGGGTACTTAGTAAGGAGGAAGTATTTGAAAATTTGGGACGTCATAGTATGTTTATCCTATTATGTAATTTCTCTGTTTTTTTAAGACTTTTTAAAGTGAATTTCAAAGGCACGCTCGTTCATGTGCTTTTGTTCAGAAGTTCAATTCCTTCATATACTGGTACGTAAATCTATATAGTTATGGATTTATTTGTCTAAGCATAACAAATACCTAATAACAGCTAAAATATAGCTATATATAGAAGATGGTCTAATAATTTCAGTGATATTTGTTTTGTAAAGTTAAATAATTTTGAAGTTTATTGTTTTAGTATAACAAGCGACCAGTACATAAAAAGTGGAGCTATTTACATAGTAAGATCTGTAATGTATTGATATATTATATATAATTTTGGAGATATCTAATTTAGTTGAACAATTATCTAATACGAATAAAATTAAGCTATATATTGTTATATTATATATATGGTTATTGGAATTGTTATTATGTTCTAAAAATTGTAGTTGTTCATATTGTAATTGTCAATCAATAAATTTTACAATTTTCTATCGTTATAGAAAGATGGTGACGAATATTCAAAATTTGTCACTATGGAAAGATGGTGGGTAGGGATTTGAAGAAGAAAAGAACAGCGAGAAGAGCTAAGGAATGACAGCGATGAAGATCCAAAATTCGCCGCTATTGCCACACATTCCGTTACTCCTTCATCCACCACTTGTATGTATAAGGAGTACATGTTCAAATATGCTCAACCGACTCTGTGCCACCGTTGACGTTCATTGTTCTTGTTGTTGTCCAAATCTATGATTTAGGAGTATACAATATGTATAGGAGTACATATTTTTTCAACATTATTGCTATATTATATGTGCAGGGTTTATATCTAAATTTTCTTTTCAATTTTCAAATATATATTGATTTATATCAAATAATCTGAAAATTTTCATCTATTTTAGTTTATATACATGTGTGTATATGACAATGTGTGTATATGACAAACTAATGTGAAATATATTTCTCAATAGAAACGAGATTAAAATTAAGGTATATAATATATATTATAAAACAACCTTAAATCTGTACTTGTTCTAAATACATATGGAATAAACCTCGTATATATTTGAAATAAATTTGGTATACATAGATAAAAAACGAAACATAGATGAAAATGAAGATTTGTAACTATAATGTTGAATTAAATACAATTCATCGAAATTAAGGATTCTGAATTTTAAGTGAAAATTCAAAATCTGTGAAAAAATTAAGAAAAATATGTCCTTAATAAAAAAAACCCCTAAGTCAAGGAAATGATATTATGATAAATATTGTATAGTTGAACATAAATCGAATTTAATAAATACCATTTTACAAAGTCAAAAAATTTAATTGATGAGGATAAAAAAACATAATATCGTTGCTTATTAAAAAAAATAAAAATTTTAATTTTGTCCAAAATGGTAGATAAAAGCTCCTAATGAAACAATTTATATTTTTAAGACATTTATGAAATATAAGGCAACATGTGTTATGTCTAGGTTAAGTTAACAAAATTTATTCTTATTACTTTTAGGATAATTTTAATTTATATGCTATAGTTTAAAATGTTATAATTTGATTTTTAGGATTTAAAGAGAGTTTTAGTTTCACTTAGTTTTCTAGATTTAGAATTTTGAATTTGATCCATAATGTTATCGTATTGAATATGTGTCATTTTTTATGTGTCACTGAGCTAATATTTTTTATTCAATGGTTTTGTGTTAGTTAATTGTTTTTTTTTAAAATAAATTTAGTATAACAATTTGAGGAGGATATTTCAAACTTCAATTATTGATTAGAGAGGGCATGTCTTATATTAGTTGAGTTAAACTCAAATCGACAATAGAGTTTTAAATTGTATCATCATTAATTAAAAATTTAAGATTATAATGAATAAATTGAATTCTTTAGTGAAAAAAATAAACACATAGGAGATGTTTGACCCACCAACTACATAGGTTGGAGTTAAACAACTCAACTTCATCAGTAAACACTATTGAAGTTTGCGAAAAATCTTATCTTATTATTTTGATAGTTTAAACACAAATTTTTTAACTCCAACGTATTAATTATGGAATTCATAACCCTACTAAGTGGTCAGATACAAATAATAATGGTACGATGAGAAAGGGAAGAAGAGAGGCCTATAAAGCCGGGTCCATTATACAATGAATGAAAAAGAATAGGTTCGGAAGTTAGAAATACAAATAATTTGAGGCCAACTATGGCAATGTCAATAGTACTAACACGCATCCACTTCCTCTACTGTCGGATTTCTATTATTTTATTTTTTTTAATGTTATTTCTATCCTCTTTTTCAAAAAAAAAAAAATAAAAAATAAAAAATTTATCTCAACTCCTTCCCCACCAATTATTTATTTTATTCATTCTAATATTTCTTACAACGTCGGTATCCGCAACGAAAATTCCCTCACCATTTTTTTTCTTCCTTTTACCAATGTATTATCAAACCATAATTATAGGTATTAATCGTAAATTATTGAAATTTTAAATATATATTATATAATGTTGTGGATATTATAAATATTTAAGTTAAATTACCAATTTGGTTAATCAAACCTTGCAAATTGAGCTTATCAATACAATATTGTGTGAGATACGCAGTGTACTTTTCTATGTGGCAATTAGCATTTTTCTTAATTGATTATGTTAACTAATTGTATTGCATCACTATTCAGAGTTGGAAGAAAGATAGGGAGAACGAATGAGAAAGACAATTTGTAAGATAAACTTAACCTAAACTAAAGAAATCAAGTTGAACTTAAGTTCAAATCATTGGATCAAAGTAGTAATTTAACATATCTTAGAGGTTGGGTAGACAGTATACTCTCAGAAAAGTTGGCATGTGATCAATGTCCTTAAACTTAAATTGCTTTATATTGTTTTTGTTGATACATGAATCTAGTCGGGCAGGCCGATTGGATTTGAGTTTGACTTTGGATGACATGTATAATTTGCTAGTGTTTTGCTTAACATACTTTGATGATTAAGTTAGAGCATGAAGTGCTATCAAGTGGAGCATAAGGTGAGTTGTGTATCTTGATTAGAAAATGGACTTTCATACTTATATTTGTGATGTCTGATATTATTGTAAGACCTCTACGATGGATTAACAGTGTTAGTGAATGTGATATTGAGGTCTTTTCTTTTAACCTTTTGTTGGGTCTTATTTTCATTTAGTCTCTAGGTTCTAAAATGTTACAATCTTAGTTCTTAACTTTTAAGATTGTTTTTCAATTTCGTTTCTAGATTTCAAAATGTTACACTTTTAGTCTTTAAATTTTGAGTTTGATTTCAATTTTGTTCCTAGGTTTCAAAATGTTATAATTTCACATACGATAGATTTGAATTTTTGTTTCAATTTGGTCTTCAAGTTTCACAATTTACGCTTTTAAGATCGATTTTTCACTAAATACCCACCTTCAATCTTTGACATTAATGTCTATTGATCAATATAAAAAATATTTAATTAATTTAAAAAATATATATTGAATTGTTGAATAATCTAGTAATACAGAACTAAAAATGCAAAGATTTATTACCATTAAATTGAAAACTTAAAGATTTATAAGACAATTTTATAGTTCAAAGACAGAAATTCATCGATACTCATATAAAAATTTGTATACTAAATGTATACAAATAGGCTCAACTTAATTGTAATTTGTTAGGGTACTATTATCATTATCTTTCTTTTCGGCAAAATTCAACTGTCTAATGTCTTTCTGTGGCTGAACAAAATAATAAGTTATTGATTAAAAAGAATGATCATGAATCTTAGCCAACTAGAACAACAACATTCCTTGAAGTGAATGTTGTAAATTTTAATAATTGTGGATGAAAAAATATGAATCTCGTTCAACTAGAACAACACTATTTCCTGAAGTAAATGTTGTGAATTTTAATAATCGTGGTCATAATCGAGGTCGAGGTTGAGGTCATGACTGTGTTAAAGGAAAAAATAAGTATTTTTTGTGCGGTAATCATCGAAATTTTTTTAAAAAAACCAATGATGATTATGAAGGAAAAGCTCCACAATATAAGAATTTAAGAAAAATGAAAAATGTATAAGAACATTTTGCATACCAAGATAACGATATATTTGACCCATCTAGTATGAAAAAGTTAGATGTGACAGACATCTTTGAAACTCCCGAAGAGAAAATTGACACAATTGATGGAATAACAAGTGCCTTTTTTTTTTCTTTATAATTTTATTTTGAGGATATCTAGACTTAATGTTGTTTGTTTTTCATAATCTATCTTTTATGCTTCCTTTAGCTAAGGTTAAACTTTTATTTTCCAAGCTTTCTTTTTCTTATTGTAATTATTTTTGTTTAATGAAGAAACATGAACAATTTTCATATATTGAGTCACTAAAAAATGAGGAATGAAAATATATGTCTGGCAGACTTTGCAACTACACATACAATAAATACAAGTAGAAAATACTTTTCCAAATTAACAATGCTAGTAGCAAAAGTCAATACGGTATCAGGTTTTGCAAACTTAATTGAAGGATTTGGAAAAACAAATATTATTTTGCCTAGAGGAACAAAATTTACAATTGACAATGCATCGTTCTCTAGTTAATCAAAGAGAAGCTACTAAGTTTTAAAGATATACGTTGCAATGGTTATCATATTGAGACTGATAGAAAGAAGGAGATAGAATATCTTTGTATTATATTTACTGTCTCATATGCAAAATGTATACTGGAAAAGCTAACAACTTTATTTTCTAGAATATATTATACTCATATACGAGTAATACAAACATACGCAACAATGACCATGAAGTTCATGAATCCAAATACATTTACAATTTGACATAACCAATTGGGTCATCCAAGGTTATAATGATGAGAAGAATTATTGAGAATTCACATAAACATCCATTAAAGAACCAGAAGATTCTTCAAACCAATGAATTATCATGTGATGCCTACTTTCAAGGCCAATCAATAATTAGACCATCACCAACTAAAGTGAGAACTAAATTACCTACATTTTTTGAACGAATTCATAGTGATATATATAAACCTATTAATCCACCAAGTGGACCATTTAGATATTTTGTGGTATTAATAAATGCATCCAATAAATCTTGCATTTGCAAGATTACTTGCTCAGATAATTAAGTTAAGAGCACAATTTCTTGATTATACAATTAAAACTATTCGTCTTGATAATGTTAATGAATTTACATCTCGAGCTTTTGATAATTATTGAATGTCAATTGTGATAAGCGTTAAATATCTTGTAGCTTATGTTCATACATAAAATGGTTTAACATAATCATTTATAAAACATTTGCAATTAATTACTAAACTATTGCTTATGTGAACTAAGTTTCCTATATTTGTATGAGGTCATGCTATTTTGCATGCAACGTCACTTATACACATTAGGCTAGTAGGTTACCATAAGTACTTGCCATTACAACTAGATTATGGCTATGAACCAAATATCTCTCGTATGAGAATTTTTTGATGTGTAGTATATGTTCCAATTGCTCCACTACAATGTACTAAGATGGGTCTTCAAAGGAGGTTAGGAATATATGTTGGATTTGTTTCCCCATCAATTATTAGATGGATTTGTTTCCCCATCAATTATTAGATATATTGAACCTCTGATAGGTGATGTATTTACTGCATGATTTTCTAATTGTCATTTTAATGAGACAAAATTTTCAACATTAGAGGGATGAATTAAGAAGTTGGAAAAAGAAATTACATGGAATGCATCGTTATCGTCTCATTTAGATCCCTGTACAGATCAACGTGAACTTCAAGTTCAAAAAGTAATTCATTTGCAAAATATAGTGAATCGATTACTAGATGCATTTATAGATGCAAAAAAAGTAACTAAATCACATATATCGGTTGCAAATATTCCGTTGAAAATTGATATCCCAACGCAACAAGTTGTCATTAATGAGTCTGGTACACACTAGAAGCGTGGTAGATTAGTGGGTTCTACAGATAAAAATCATCAGAAAAGAAAAATAGACAAGAGTAAAAAAGACTTGGTTGAGGATGTAAATATTCATGAAGAAACCATGAACATGTTGATAGTCAAATTAGTGAACAAGGTAAAATACCTAAAGATAATAATGAGATTTTAATAAACTATGTCATGACAGGGAAAAGATGGAACCAGGCTAATGCAGTTATTGACAACATTTTTATGTATAATGTTGCTCTTGATATTATATCTGAAAATGAGGATTCTGAACCAAAATCAATTGAAGAATGTCGGCATAGAAAAGATTAGCTTCAATAGAAAGAAGCAATCGAGGTAGAATTAAACTCAATTTCAACTAGAAGTTCAAAACCCAGAAGGTGTCAAACCTATGGGATACAAATGAGTATTTGTGAGAAAAAAATGAAAATAGTGAGGTCACATGACATAAAGCAAGACTAGTTGCATAATGTTTTTCACAAAGGCCTAATATTGATTATGAGGAGACATATTCTCTAATGGTGGATGCAATTACAGTAAGATATTTAATTGGTCTGACTGTTTATGAACATCTGGACATGCATCTTATGGATGTAGTCACAACATACTTATATGGATCTCTTGATAATGATATATATATATATATATGAGAATCTCAAAAGGATTTAAGATACCTAAGACATATAAATAAAATTCCTGGAAATTGTATTTAATAAAGTTACAGAGATCATTATATGGATTGAAACGATCAGGCAGATGTGATACAATTGCATGAGTGGATATTTGTTGGAAGAAGAATATCAAAATAATCCAATATGTTTATGTGTTTTTATGAAGAAATCACAATCAGGATTTGCTATTATAACGGTATATGTTAATGACTTAAGTATAATTGGAACTTCTGAAGGGCTTTCAAAAGCAATAATATATCTTAAGAAAGAATTTGATACAAAAGATCTGGGAAAAATAAAATTTTTACTTGGCTTGCAAATTGAGCATTTAGCAGATGGGATATTTGTTCATTAGTCAACTTATACAGGAAAATTTTTGAAATGGTTCTATATGGACAAAAAAACATCCGCGAAACATTCCAATGGAAATTCGTTCACTAAATGTGAAGAAAGATATATTTCAACCTCAAGATAATAGTGAAAAACTTCTTGGTCCTAAATTACCATATCTTAGTACAATTCGCATGAGTGTATTTTATTCAAACAAAACAAATTTTGATTTAATTGGTTATGCAAATTCTGGATATTTATTTGATCCACACAAAGCTAGATCTCAAACAGGTTATCTATTCATATGTGGAAGAATTGCTGTATCATGGCCATTAGTGAAATAGACCACAACGGCCACTTCCTCAAATCATACTGAAATTCGTGCAATTCACGAAACTAGTCGAGAATATATATGGCTAAGATCGATGGATCAGCATATTCGTGGAACATGTAGTTTATCTTCTAATAAAAATCTTCCAACGATATTATACGAAGACAACATAGAATATATAGCCCAAATCAAATGAGGATATTTTAAAGAAGATAGAATAAAACATATTTCACCAAAGTTTTTCTATACTCATGATTTGGAAGAAAATGACGACATCACTGTACAACAAATTTGTTCACAAAATAACCTAACAAGCTTATGTACAAAATCATTACCAACTGCAACCTTTGAAAAATTGGTGCACAACATTGGAATGTGACGACTTAAAGATCTCAAGTGATGCTTCCATTAGGGGAGCAAATATATTGTATTCTTTAGGGAGTATTAGATTATATGAAATATGTACTCTTTATTCTTCACTAGGTTTCTTTTTTCCCATTCGGTTTTTCCTAATAAGGTTTTTTTTAACGAGACATATTTCATATATATATATAATGGGCATCTAAAGGGGAGTGTTATAAATATTCAAAAAATATGTGTAATTTAGATGCCAATGTTTAGTGTCCAAAGACCATGTGTCTCATAATCAAACATCTTTAGTAGTCATGTTTGCCCATGGTAAATTGAGATAGGATCTTTTTGATTTTCACTTCTATTTCACAAGGTTCCCACAAACCACCTTGTTCCAAGAGAATACCAGAGAAGATTTATTGGTGGTATTTGAAGTGTGTTGTATTCTTTACTGTTTTGAAGATTAAAAGGATACTTTGAAGATTGGATCTACAAAGATATTACCTTCTTCCTCAATTAATCTGTAAAAGTATGTTTTTCACTTCAATTATTCTTTTTGTTCTGTGAAATTCATTGTAACAAAATTGAGGCAAAGCGATTAAATGCTTCTATCAAATGGATTCCATCCCTTCAATATTATATTATATTTTCTTGATATTCATGTTTCCGATGTGCTTCGTTTTGCTTTTCAAATCTAAAACAAATCAAATATTTTGTAATTATTAATACACATTTATTTATATTTATTAACTAACTAAAATGCATTGTTAAATAAGCTGTCAATTTATCATGCAATAATAATAGTGAGTCAATTTAACTTTTAATTGTTGAATGAGAAATTATGCTAATCCCAAATGTTATTATTTATAAATTAATAATATAATTACATTTGGGACTAACTATAAATTAACACGTTTTCTAAACTAAATCTAAACACAAAATGTGACAAATCCAAATAATCCGATGTGTATTTATTGTAGGATTATTTGATCAAGTAAGCCCATCCTGAACAATTTGAGTTATATTGAAATTGAGGCCAATGATCAATTTGACTCAAGTCAAAATGCAACTGCACACACATAGTTAGATTCAAAGTTGACAAAGCTCAAATTTAAATGGTGGAGTCAAAAGTTATTAGAGGTTCAACTCCCTTATGGAAAACTCCCTTATGGAAAGCTCTATGGGATAAGAAGATTTCAACTACAGGTTTTGAATATTAGAAGCCTTTGAAGATAAAAAAATACACTTGAAATTTTGAAGATTTTGAAGACAAGTTATAGATTCAAGTTTGGGAGCAAGTAGTTCTAACTCTCAAACATTCAAAAGAAATAATTAAGAGAATCATGCGTCAATACAAATTTGAGTTTATTGGATAGTAATCAATTTATTTAATAATAAAAATAATAACCAATGAAAATTTCTCTCAAGTATCTTTTTTTTAGACAAAAAAAGTGTAGGCTTATCTTATATAACACTCTAGGCTAATGATTCGAAATTCAGATTCAATACTTGATTGACCCAATATAGGAAGTCTCTAAGCTAAGCACACTTAACTTTGGAGTTATTATGATTGAGCCACTAAAAAGAAAGATACACCTTGTTAGTATAAGTAGTAATTTTCAATTCTTTTAAACCTTTTTTCATCATACTTTCAAAACTTGATTGTGCCACTTAATGTGTTAACCGCAAGTGTATGGGTCAAGTTATAATATAAGATAGTAAAGTCCAAATATCGTTCCACTGAGGATCCAATTGTGAAGTTTTATGTTACTTAGTTATTATAGAATCGAATCAATTTTATTTGAGGATTGAAATTGAAGTTGTGAATTATAGAAAATAAAAACTAAATAAGAAAAACAATGAAGTAAGAAACACAAGAGTCAAAGAGAGTTCTAGGGTAATGAATCCTTGTTTATTTCATCATGCAATATTCTAGGGTTCATGGAGTTTCTTGTAATTCATATGCCTAAGTCTAGAAACTTAATTCCAAGTTATTTTCTCTAAAAAAACAACATTTTCTCATGCAACTCAATTGATTATTAATATTTTGAAACCAATACAAATTACATGGCATTAAGATTATTCTTTAGCAACTTGCATTGTTAACCTAACTATTCTCATGATAGATTAACAACAATTCATTGTTATAGATCTAGTTAGACATACAATCTTTCAACCATACATCTAACCTAACATGTGAAGATGGCCAATTCACAAGAATATTAAACACAATAACAATGAAAAGCATAATCATTCCAACAAAACCATGAAAGTCTACAATATCAACATGACTTCATAAACAATTCATAAAAACCCTAAAACTAAAGAGTTTAGCCACTCATAGCTTGAAGCAACATGTTCAAACAATATAAACAAAGAAAGAGTGTAAAGAAATGGAAACTCTACTGAAAAGAGGCTCTTGATTGAGGTAGCATCGTCACAATCTTCTTGGCTCTCACGTCGGAACTCGAACGGCACGACTCTCTCTTGAACTCTTTTCCTCTTCCTTGCAACTAACTCACTCTTTGAGGCTCTCTTTTTGTCTGTTATTTCGTGCTTAGATTGATGGTAGATTGATTTTGGTCTATAGATTAATGATTAGGGCTGCTGGAAACCCCCCCCCAATTTATATAGTTGGCCGCCCAAAAAAACTTTCCAAAAATACAACATTTTTCATTTAACGAAACTAGTGCTGCAGGGCTGCTATTGTGTTGCGGCAGACCTGCTCTCGGGAAATAGCACTCGGCGCTGCCCTATTTTGGCAAACTTGTGGTTTTTCTTCTCTTTTCATTGTATTTTGGCTCGATTTTGATCTTTTGGTCTTCGCTTCTAATGTTCCTCATTTTAACCTGAAAACCACTAGCAAACAAGTGAAATCTAATATAAACTCCCTTAATTTGAGAGAAAAGAAAGCAATTTTCAGGCACTTTTCATCCACATAAAGTATTAAGAAAGGTACTTTACTTTTGAGATTTTCTTGTATACACAAGGCTCATCAACATTTTGTTCAAAACCAAAAGATTTGATTGCAGTATCAAACCTAATATTCCAAAATCTAGATGCTTGTTTCAACCCATAAATGGATCGATTCAGCTTGCAAGCTTTTTGCTCCTGACCTTGGCCTATGAACCCCTCGGACTTAGACATGAAGATACTCTCTTCAAGTTTGCCATTCAGAAAAGCAGTCTTGACTTCCATTTGCTAAATTTCATAGTCATAATATGAGGCTATGGATAAGAGAATTCTTATAGACTTAAGCATAGCAATAGAGAAAAAAGTTTCCTCATAGTCAACTCCTTCCCTTTGGGTGTAACCCTTTGCTACAAGTCTAGCTTTGAAGGTCTGTACCTTCCCAGCTACATCTCTCTTTCGTTTATAAATCCATTTACACCCTATGAGTTTAATCCATTCAGGTGGATCTACAAGTTCCCATACTGAATTGAAGCACATAGACTCCATTTCAAGATCCATGGCTTTGATCCATTGGTCCTTGGATTGGAGTCTACTTCAACTTTCTTAATGCCCTCCTAATAAAACTTGAAGCGTTGATGCAGTTTAGAAGTTATCGCCTCATTTCCATGAATCCAAGAATGATCTAGTAATAGCTTGTAAGTGGTTCTCAAGTCTATGACATGGAACAATATATTGGCTTTCAGGTTGCCAATAGTGAGTTCCAAATGTATCACATCAATCGTTTGTTGATCGCCTTGGTTAAAGCCCTAGATTACCAACTTGTTATTTGAAAGTTCTTTCATTGAGATGCCAAACTATTTCATGGTTGACTTAGGCATTATGTTAACAGTTGATCCATCATCAATGACAATCTAACTAACCCTCTACTCTCGCATGTATCCTAAGACAAACAAAGGCCTATTGTGAGGCTTTGATCCCAACAGCAAGTCTTCATCTAAAAAACTTATGAACGTGCAACTAGAGGCACATGCATGTACCATCGAAGCTGAGTCACTAGATGCATTTGAGTTTAGCAATGCATTAAGGGCACTTTTATCTGCTTGAGGGAATGACGACAAGTCATCTATGTTGAATGATGGTAAGTCTTTTGGTTCACCACTGTCCCTTATGAACATGAAGGACTATCCTAGCCTTCTGCTGTGCTGACAGCATGACACACAACAATTTCTTGTACTTCTTCTAGATGACTATCAAGGAAGTTTCTTGGGAGGAATTATGCCACAGTTATTGGTCATCGAAGCTGAAAAAAGCCCTCGTCCTCTTCCTTGACAAGCTTAGACATCCATGCCTTCTTCTTAACTTTCTTTTTTTAAGTATTTCTTTCTCTTCTGTAGTCTAGACAGAAGCATAACTTCTTTTGGGTAGAATTCGATTTTCTCTTCTTTCGACGAGTCACAAGAATCCACCCTCATTGTCATCTTTACCCAGCTCATCTTTGCTTTGGAAGTCTGTCATTAGAATCTCTTGTCGAAACCAAACAACTATAGGCTCGAAGGTCACAAATTGGATTAAGCTTTCTCTTTGTTCATAAGACATTGTCGATGGCGAGATATTTGAAGTCATCGTCATTGCAACATGATTTGTTTGAGCTACTTCATCGAGATCTAGCTCTATTTTCTTTTCACAAGCCAACCTCAGAATCAACTCCTTTAGCACAAAACAGTTTTCAACTGGGTGGCTAACGACCCAGTGATATTTGCAATAGTTAAGATCATTGATTTTCCCTAACTGCTTCGGCCGCTTGCATTATGGTAGTTGAATAAACTGTTTTTCTAACAATTGCTCTAGCATGTCTGCAACGTTAGTTTCAGAAAATGGATAAACTTTTTCATGTCTTTCTTTTAAAGTTAGGCAACGTCTCCCACCTCCATCATGTTTCCTTTCAGATGTTGTTTTGTTTCCTTTGGAGGAAAATTTTAGCTGGGTTGTACTAACAACCATAGATTCTTTTATGGTACTCTTCAGAATATTTTTAGTGGCTTTGACTTCCTTCTTATCTTTCTTTATCTCAGGGACCAAGAAATCTTTTGTCCCCCTATTGATGATGCTCAACTCCATATCATGGGTGCGGGTCGCCAACTCTTCAAATGTACGGGGTTTGGTTCCTTGCTAGATGTAGAAGAGTTCCTAATGCATGTGTTGGGTGCACATCTCCACCACAGATAGTTTGGTGAATCGGTCTTTGCAGTCAAGACTTAAAGCTCTCCATCGGTTGATATAGTCGATAAGTGGCTCTCCCTTCCGCCGCTTGGCACTTGTCAACTCCATCATGTTGACCATATGTCTAGTGTTGTAAAAGCAGTTCAAGAACTCTCTTTCTAATTTCTCCCAACTATCAATCATCTCTGGCTCTAAATCGATGTACTAGTCAAAAACATTTCCTTTTAAGGTCCGAACGAACTACTTGACTCGCAAGTCTTCTCTAGTTTTTGCATTTTCACATGTATCAACAAAATATGGAACATGTTGCTTTGGGTTGCCCTTTCCATCGAACTACTGGAACTTCAGTGGTTGATACTAAGTAGGCATTTTTAAGTTGTTTATTCTTTTAGTATATAGTTCAGAATACATAAAAGAATTTTGGGACAATCCTCCATACTAGGCTCTGATGGAGTTTATGATCATATCCTGTAGTTGCTGAACTGAGAACGAGACTATAGAGATGGATTGTTGCAACTGGTTTCCTTGCAACAGAATTTTCCCTTTGCCATTGGCTTTAGCAGTGGGAGTTTGGCTTGACTCAGCAGTTTTTCGAGCTTGCATTTGCTCTCTTAAGGAAATCTCATGATCTCGCTCCTCGGCAACTTCCATTAGGAGATCTATTTTTCTCTCCATCTCCGCCATGGTTGCCTCTGCTATTACATCAGCCATCATGACAAACATAACATCAGGATGTGATTCTTTCTTGGAACGATCAGAAGCAAGAGCAAAGCTGTCAAACAAAGAATTTTCTTTGATGATAATCCCACTGATAACTTGTAGAAATATAAGTTATTGTATTCTATTTGGAGTAATTGGAGAAATATTGAAGATAAATGCATGATTTTAGTAGTTGAATTGTGTAATATGAATAACTTTGCGTTTACAATCTTTACAAAAACAACTATTCTGGAAATTATGAGTTTATGTCTTTTTTAACATAGAATAAAGCTGAAAGGAACTAAAAGTATTCAAGTATAAAAGAAAGATGCTGTCAGACTCATCGAGACCAAACTGCTTTAAAGATCAACGAGTCAAAGAATCCAACATTGAGAAGAATAGACATCTGGACGACAACTGTCATGTCAATATGCAAGCGGATAACTGACTTAATCAGACCATGGCAAATCCAATAGACTGACGGCGTGATAAAGTCGATGCAGCAGGGCATGGAATTAAATGCAAAGGTGTCAGGTCATTATGAGATTACCTTTCTTGATGCCTATAAATAGCCTGATGCACTCCATGCAGAAAATAAGAGAGAAATATAGTGGTGAAAGCTCTGCTCAAATTCTCCCTCCACTTCCATCACCACCCTCCACTTCGAGCTCTTATGTTAGAAGACTCGGAGAGTTTCAAAGTCGCCTCTAAGAGAGTGAGAATCCATCAATCCCCTGTACAAATTATGTATCAAACCTACCTTTTCAAGCCTCCAAGAAGCAAGACATTGCCATTGGCGACTTGACGACTTTCATTTCCATTTCCTCATTATGTTCATCTTTCATTCTTGTATTTTGCTAATGACAATCAAGAGATTTGTTTATTTTCTTAATATAAACTTGATTGATGCTAAGCCTCCATCTCTACTCATCTTTAACACTTTACACCATGAATGATTCAATGTTTAATGGGTTAAGTGCATAAAGTTAGCCTTTCCAAGTTTACTTATGTGTGTTTTCATCTTGATTGAATGGGTGCTTCAAACTTGCCTAAATTTGTCAAACAAATAGGTTTAAGTAAGTAAGATCATCTGCTTGAGAGAGTATGTGATTAATCTTGATCATTTAACAAGAAAATAACTAGCTTTAGAGATAAAGTTCAACTTTTGCATGAAGAACTCACCATGCATCTTAGAGATAAGATTAATGTGACGTTGAAGCATCGAGAGATGCGTTCTTAATCTTGAGTTTGGTAGCATGAAAGCTTGCTTAAGCAACACTAGGAATATGTTAGCTAAGTTATCTTAACCTCACTTTTCTCATGGATCCACCACCTCCACGCATGTTGTCTGAACATATTTTGTAATTGACAAGTTCATCCATCTCCATCCCATATCATTACTCCATATGTTCATCCATCCATTTGTTATGTATAAAGTTATTTTTAGTTACTGTAAAGAGAATTCAACCATGCACATATTCATAATTATTGTATAGTTCGATGCATAAATCAAAGAATATTCTCAACATCGAATAATTACAAATCACTGTGTTCAACCCTGAACTCTCTAGGAAACCTATTTAAACTTACACTTGGATTTTTATAGAAAAAACTTGCGCGTTAATGTATCAATTTGTAGCAATTTTCAACGTGACATTAGGCCAATAGACGCATAACGCATTATGCACTTTAAATGCAACACCCGCGTTTAGGGGATTCTGTCAACCGCCTCTAGATGTTCTCTGCGATGATGAAACCTTGTTCCTTCTCCTACTTGACCCCCTTTGAGCGATTGCGGGTGATGGGTCTCGTGTAGGTTTCGTTAGCAGCAGAAATTTTAGATGCAACTTTCTTGGATGTCATTACTTGGTTTAATTGTTAAAAGAGAGATGAGAGGTAGAAATGTCCCACTGGGCATGCCAATTTGTTCACACGAGGTTTTTAAAGAAGCTTGATTTGTCAATTTGAACTTAAGTTGATGTAGATTTGATGTGGATGTGGTTTGATCTCTAGTACTTGATTCTCTAATTCTCTCTCAGTTGAATGCGTACACTTAATGTATGGAAGTGGAGTGCGTGGATGTTCTTGAAGTTGGAGTCTTGGAAGGATGTACGTGTTCCAAAGAACTTCAATCTTCAAGTCTGGTTTAGCTTCAAGAGTTGAGAGTTTTCTGATTGTAGGGAGAATTCTTTCTAGGCTTTGAAGTATAGAATTTCTGAACCCTCAAAATGAAGAGAACTCCTCTATTTATAGAGTTATCGGGTGAGCTTATGGGCTTGGGCTTGGTTGGTTCACAGACCTGGCCTCTGACCCAACCAATTAGATTTGGGCCTTAGTTGGCATTCGGGCCAAATAACGCCATTCTTTTTGCTCAATTGGACTTTAACCCAAATATTAATACCATTGGATCAAATTATTTTATTCAATCCAACAGTCATGAAAAACACATGGTGTCATCGGGATTTGCCAATTTGTGTCTTCAATTTTAATTTGGGACACATGTAAACTTTTAATTAGTCCAAATTCAATCATTTGTAAGTTCGCCATGAATTTGAGAAATGACGTGGCAATTTGTGATTGGTCCAAAATTTCTCATTCAACAATGGTAAAGTCTCAAATTTATCTCAAATTAAAATTTAGTCATATTCCAAATTTTAAATTTGCGTACAATCCAAATTTCATCCAAAATTGTGTGAAATTCAAAGTTCATCTCCACATGCTATTCTAAGCTCAAGACAAGTATATCTTGGGTAGGAGTTCAAGTATGAATTTGGTAGCAACAAATTCAACTAAAATTCAAATTGGAGTTTATTTCAAGAAAGGGAATCAAAACTTTAATTTAAATTCATGTTTTGATAAGTTGGCGTACTTACAAAGAAAATATATGTGGCAAGAATGTAAAATTTTAATCAATCTTATGTACTAAGTTCATAGCTTGATTAATTTGACACATCGAATGGGGTCAAACTCAAGGGCATATAACTTGTATTTGTATTCCAACTTTATCTTTTTCGAGATTCATCCATTCATGTATGTGCATAAATCTAGAAAGTAGGCATCTGTTGAATAAGAAATTTTGGACCTATCACAAATTTCCACGTCACTTACCAAATTAATGACTAAATTACAAACCATCAAATTTGGGACCAATTAAAAGTTGACATGTGTCCCAAATTATCCGAAATTGAAATTGAAGATATGAACTGGCAAATCCCGATGATGCCATGTGTTTTCATCATAACCGTTGGATTGAATAAAATAATTTGATTCAATTTGGTATTAATATGTAGGCTAAAATCCAATTGAATCCTAAAATAGGCTTAATTTGACTCAAATGCCAATTAAGTCCCAAATCCAATTTGTTGGGCCCAAGGGCCAAGTCCATGGACCAACCAAGCCTAGCCCACAAAACCTCTCTTCATTTGAAGGGGTTCAGAAAATTCTACACTTTAAAGAGCCTAAATAGAATTATCCCTACAATTAGAAGACTTTTAACTCCTGAAACTGAACCAGACGTGAAGACTGAAGTTCTTTGGAACACATACATTCTGTCAAGAGTACAACTTTAAGAACATCCACACGCCAACTTCAAGAACATTCACGCGCTATGCTTCCATACATCAAGCGTACGCATTCAACTAAGAGAGAATCAGGGGATCAAGTACTAGAGATCAAATCTCATCCACATCGAATTTACAACAACTTAAGTTCAAATCTATGAATCAAGTTTCTCTAAAAATCTCGTACGAACACTTACATTTCCTTTTTTCATTTATAATTGAAACTATATAAATAAAGAAAATTTAATTATTTTTCTAGCAAGGAATTTGCTATTTCTAACCTAAAAATGTTTTCAGCGGAGAAAACTAACCTATTTTTCAAAAACTTCTTTTTCTAACCTCTTTCTTACTTTTTCATATTTTAAGTGGAGGGCCCCATATAATGAAGGTACCATTTTGTCCCTCAATGAAGTGCCTCCAATTTCACTTTTACCCAAAACAACTTTTCATAATCAACTTTAGTTTTAAAATTTAAACTTCAGTATTCTAATTTGTTTGTCTCCATATTTTTGCAAAGTTTCAAATGGTAGATTTTGTTGTTATTTTTAAAGGAAAAAATTAAGAAGAAAGTTTTATTGAAATTTTCCTTAATTAAAAAGTTTTTTTTTTTTTTGGTAGAAAAACTTTTTACGTGTAATTTTTCATAAGAATTGGAAAATGAAAAAATTTATGTATGTTTAAAAAAAAAAAAAAAAAACTAAACTAAAGTTTACAGAAACTAGAATTGGTCAACTTAAACTAATTAACTTAAATTTAAGTTAAAAAAATTAGAATTGCTTTAAGTTTAAAAAAAAAAAAGGAAATTGGCTAAAAAAAATAAACTAACTTAAACTTAAGGGGGAAAAATTGGAATTGGAATTGGGTAGAAAAAATCAAACTAACTTAAGCTTAAGTTCTAAATTGTGTTTTTTAAACAAATATAAAAACTATATTTAATATTTTTTTCCTTTGAATATATTGAAATGTGATTCACAAAAGTTGTTAGATAGTAGAAATCTTTTTTAAAAAATTCAAAAAATAAAAAACCTTATGGGAATTTTCCATTAGAAACCTAACAGGAATTTCCCGTAAGTTCCCATGAGGATTCTTATGGGAAACTCCCGTAAGGTTATTATTATTATTTTTTAAACCTCTCTCCCATCTTAAGAATTCTTCGAAAAATCCCGTAAGTTCTCATAAGCTTTTATTTATTTATTTATTATTTATTTAATTATTTTTTTACCTCTTTACCATCTTAAGAATTCTTAGGGGAATTCCGGTAAAGTTTTTCTATTTAAAAAAAAAAAAAACAAAAACAAATCTCCACCATTTTAAGGATTCTTATGAGGATTTCTGTAAGGAATTCTTACGGGATTTTTCGTAAGGTTTTTTTTTAATTAAAATTATAATTAAAAAAAATAAAAACTTATTGGAAACTTCTTATATTCTCCATAAGTTTTTTCTTATGAATTCCATTTTTTTCTTTAAAAATATCTACCATCCCAGTAATTTTTGTGAATTCTATCATTATATCCACATTCAATTTTATTTTTTATATTCAGCTTATTTTCACCCAATAATAAATGTTTTCCTTTTTATAAATACATTTTTTTCTTTTTGTGAACCACACCATTCTTATTTTCATTACTATTATACCATAAATATGTCAATAGTAATTATCCAATTTATTCATAATTTAGCCTACTTTACCTAAATTTGAAATTTACGAGAATTGATCATTAATTTTTATTTAGATTTTTTTTCCAAATAAGAATAGGTAAACTAAAAGAAGTTGAACACAATTTTTATATTTGTTAAAAAAAACACATAGTTTTTATTTTATTATTAATTTTTAAGTGAAGCTTGATCCCTCAAAGGAGTGACAGTATATTTAAAACAAAAAGAAAAATTGAAGACATTTAAATGAGGGAGAAAATGGTATTTTCACCATGTGAGGTCTTCCACTTAAAATTTGAAAAGGTAAAATAGAGTTAGAAATATAAGTTTTTTTAAAAAATGGTTACTTTTGTCCCGTCAAAAACTTTTTAGGTTAGAAATAACAATTTCCCTTTCTAGCACTTATATATACTAGTGTTTTACCATGGGCAAATGCACGTGTGTTTTAAAGTTTTTTAAAAAATTAAAATAGATATTTTTTAATAACTTGACTAAAATACTTTTAATATATTTATTTTTAAAATTAGCTAGGATACATTTTGTATATGTGAATATTATCTTAATCTATATAATTTACTAATAATTTTTTAATTAATTTAGTAATTAAAAATTGTAAGTCTTTAAAAATAAATATTAAATTTACAGAGAAAAACCTCTCATTTTTAAATTACTAATTTTAGTTGATAGAAATATATTCATTATTTATCCTTCCAAGTAAAAATTAGTATTTATAACAATATACATTTTTGTTTAAACTACTCTATTATACATGTTTTTTTAATTTTATATAAGAAACTATATTCTCATTTACTATAAATCACTTCATATTATAAAATTGATAAACATACTTTATTATCAATATATAGTGTAGATATAAACATATAATATTAAAAATTATCATTATTATTAATAAAAATGTGTTCAAAACTTAAAATTTACAAATATCTAGGGTAGTTTTGGTTTTTATATAAGTAATTATTTGGAATTTTTTATAACAATAGAAACATAGGAAAATTATTATAAATAGAAAAAATATCAAACTATTTACAAATATAACAAAATTTTACTTTCTACATGTGATAAACCACAATAAACCCAAATAGATATCTATTCGTGTCTATCTAGTAAAGTAATAGATGTCTATCTGAGTCTATTACAGTCTATCATGGATAGAAAGTAAAATTTTGCTAAATTTATAATTATTTTTAATAGTTTTTCTATTTTTGAAAACGTCCCTAGAACCATAGCTATATTTTTAATTGGTCAATTTTTCTCTTAAATTTACCCCTACCATCAAAATCTTAGTTTATTATCCTTATCACATATTTTAGTTATAATTAAATATACTTACATTGAGAGATAGACTAATAATTAATTTATTATAACTTTTCAAACTCCATACATTCAATATTTATAAGTTTCTTAAAATCACATTAATTTATTTCATACCACATTCTTAATGAACGTTAGGTTACATATTTTTATAACGTAATAAATATATATATAGTTCTCCTCATCTTCTTTTTTCTTTTTTAATAGTTGGAATCACTTTTAAAGTTATTTTCTACTTTTGAACCACTAAATTTTCTAATTACTTTGTTTGTCTATTTAAAATTTTATATAAATTGATATGTTAATTTTTTTTGTTATATAATATAACTTTTCAAAATCAATAAAATGAATTTAATAATTTGATTTCATATTATACTTAAAGTTAATTCTTATAATTAAAGAAAAATTATTTGAGTTCTTTGTGAATGTAGTAATAAAACCTTTTGTGTTCCATCATTTTTTGTCTTTAATTACAACTTTTATTATTTTTAATTTATTGTTGACAATTAATCAATTTACTAATTATAATTGATTAAAATTCTCTTTGGATGGTTACATGATTTTTTATTCAAAACAAAAAGGAACATAAGCACGAAAGAGATTGATCTATTGTCTTTTTCAACCATCATTTTCAATAAAATAATAGTATACTAATTATAAAAGAACATCTAAAAAAGTATCCATGGAAAAAGAATTTTTTTTAAAATAATATTATTTTAATAAATAATAACAGAAATAGGGTAGAGGAAAAAGACATGACAAAAACAGGTGAAAAAATCGTGGACTGGGGCTTGTAAGAAAAAGAAATGAGACAAGAGAATTGGAATTTGATCACAAGTTTGTAGAGTTGAACTTAAAGGAAAGAGAGGTTTGTGCTTAAGTATTGGGTTAAGTATAAGCCGTAGATAGGTTTGGAAGATTTCATTATCTTGGAATTGAAGTAATTCTTGGAGTTAAGAAGTCTTCTAAGTAGAATAACCAGACTAGGAGAACGCAACTATGCTTATAAGCTTGGAAGTATGATCTAAGGAAAAAAAAGAAAATCTCACCAAGTGATGGAAAGGGTTGAAAGCTTAGCCTGGAGTTAGTTGAGTTGGACGCATATTTGGTAAGAGACCATGTTGGACGTATGGTCAAAACTAAGAATGCATGATAAGGGTAACCATTGTGGAAAGGAAAATGGGTAAGTGTTGAAGTATTGTAAGGAAACCCGAGAGCTCGGGGGAAAGAGGTGAATGCATAGGAGGTAATTAAGGAAGGAGATGTAAGCTTGGCTTAAGGTTGAGTAGTGCATTAGAAGGAAACCTAAGTCTCGAGAAGAAAGATAAAACGCATAAGGTGAGATCAAGGAAAGATGCTATCATAATTAAAGGTAACCGCATGACTTCCATCAAGGGAGATTTTGTTGAGTCTGGGATAACTTAGAAGGTTGAGAAGTAAGCCTAAAGAAAGGAAGCCGGAGATGGACGAATGCTAGATTTATCATTGGGAAAATGGCTAGGAAGAGGTTGGAAGCATAACCTTGGAATACAACTCAAGAACGCATAGAGGGACAATTAGGGGATCCTTAAGGATGGAAGGAAGGTCATGGACGCATAACAAAGTAGAGATAAACGCATGGAATACAAACGCATGAAGAAAGATCTTGAGATGATTTTGGTTAACAGAATAACAAGCATAGTCGGATGTTTATCACTCAAGAGAAAGGCTTGTAGCTAAGATATAGACATAAGGAAAGAAGTGACAAACGCATGGTAGTATGCGATTAAGGCATAGACGCATGGTAATATGCGAGGGAGAAACCTGGTCAAAAGTAGGAAGGTCGGGAGGAAGGAAGAGAATAAAGAAGCTAAACCTTAAAAAGGAAAAGTAGATGGACGCATAGGGGCACTAAGTTGTATGCATAGTTCGTATCTCGGAACAAGTCAAACGCATAAGATAAGTTTATAAAGGTTACGTGGTTTCATTTAAACTTAACACTTTATAAGGAGGAGGTGTCGAGTTGTATGTCGGATGTGCCATGCAGCATGAAAGGTGGCAAACAAGTGGCAAAAAGAGAGGAGAAGATGGATAACAAGCCCTCTATCCCAAAGCTGTAAATAGGACCTTGAGGGAAAAGGAGCAGGAAAGGATCATTAAGTCTGAGTTCTTGAGAGAAATGAGAGAGAGAAGGCTGAAAAGAGTAATCCTTACGTTCGTAGTGGAAGTCTGTGGCCAAGAGATGAGGTGTTCCTAACAACCCAACTACCTTGCGCTCAACAAGTTGTTGGTACTTAGGAAAAATTGAATCGGCTTTACGTCCATCGGTGCTACTAGAAAGGGAAACTATCTGCCTGCGTTCAAGGTGTACCCTGCATTCAAGATAGACTCTGCATTCAAGGTAAATCCTGCGTTCAAGGTGAACCCTGTGTTCAAGGTGAACCTTGTGTTCAAGAGGGATCTATGCGTCCAAGGGGTAAAGCCAGAAGAGTTTGTTGGAAGGCTGCACCTTGCGTTCAAGTTACCAACCTTGTAGCGTTGCGCCCAACCAAGCTGACAGAAGGGAAAATCATTTGCCTTGCGTTTTAGACTTGCAAACCCTGTGTCCAAGAAGCTCGGAAAATAGAATTAGAAGGAAGAAAAGGAACTTCCCTTAAGTAATTATTAAGTGAGTGACACTTTCCTTTTTCTAAATGATTTTAGTTAAAATGTTTAGCCAGGCTTTTGCATAAAATGTAATTTTATGATGATTTGAAAAGCATGATGGTTGCTTATACTTGATTTTATGCCATGAAGGCATGTTTTATCTGTTTTTCAAGAGTTGTTGACAAACATGTTCATAAGATGCTATTTATCGAAAAACGCTCTGTTTTCCATGAAAGGTGTTTATAATGAACTGTTTATGCGAAACATACCTATTTCTAAAATGTTTTCTAAGGGACCCAATGCTGAGGGACATTGAGAAGGCATGTGGGCAACCCTGTGACTAGGGACCTAGTACTGATGGACTCGGAGAAGGTACTTGGGCATCCCGAGACGTTCCTATGTGCACATAGAGGTTTTCGACGTTGGGTGCGTTGAGTTTTGCTCCGTCTCAACTAAGGAAAATATTCGTTTTCGACGTTGGGTGCGTTGAGTTTTGCTCCGCCTCAACTAAGAAAAATATTCGTTTTCAATGTTGAGTGCGTTGAATTTTGCTCCGTCTCAACTAAGGAAAATATTCGTTTTCGATGTTAAGTGCGTTGAGTTTTGCTCTGCCTCGACTAAGGAAAATATTCATTTTCAACGTTGGGTGCGTTGAATCTTGCTTCGCCCTGATTAAGGAAAATTTTGAAACAAAAGAAGATTTGATGCGTTATAGACTGTTTTATTTAAAAGACCTTACTTATGTTTATCTCAAGGCTTAACAGGAGTGTACACAAATGCTATGTTTGAGCAAAATTTGATTTTTTAAGTTATCTTTTCTGAAATGAACATATATGATTTGATAAGGATATTTAAGCATGTAATTTATACACAATGTGTTATAATGTTTTATTTATGTTTGATTTCCGAGCCCAAGATAGTTTTACAAAATTAGTAACTCACTGGGCAATCTGGCTCATTCTTTCCTATTTTTCTATTTTTTCAGGTAGCGAGCGAGTTCGGAGTGCTTAGCTTACACAAGAATCTCGTCTGGGCCGTCTTTAGTGTTTAGCAGATGGACAGTGAACCTCATAGAGAAGGTGAAGGTTGCTGTCCTCACACCTCCTCTCTGGTTATGGAGGATAATCTGGGAGGCGGTGTGACACGATTTCTGAAAATCGTGGACCCTGTCCACTATTTTCATCCAATTAAAAGTCCTCACCACGTTGCCTGCCACGCTGGAGCATGACTGCGATTTGGCAAGGATAAGAATTATGGACACAGTCCACGATTACCAAAATCGTGGCACGATTTTCGCCTCTTTTAAGACACCCGAGGCCTCCTTCTTCCCCACATTCTCTCCTTCCTACTTTTCTTCCTTCACCCGAGACCTTTTCTTCCCGTCGCCACTGTTCGTTCCAGTTGTCTCCACCGCTGCCCCGAACCCTCACCGACCGCCATAAGTTATTATCCTTCTCTTTTAACATTGTATAATATTGTTTAAATTTATGATTATTTTTTTATAAAAATAAGATTATAATATTTCTTAGATTTAGATTTTGAGATATTTTTTTCAAGGATAATCATGGTCCGAGTCTACGACTTTGTAAAATATTTTTTAAATTGAATTTATGGGATAATATTGTTTAGATTTTATGTGATAATATTGCTTGGATTTGATTTATATTTAGTTTTTTTTTATTTTTTTTTCACATAGTCGCCATCCGTCGTTTCAGCTATCTCAACTGCCGCTCTGAGCCCTCACCAGCTGTCAAAAGGTAGTTTCTTTCTCTTTTAACATTGTATAAGATTGTTAAATTTATGGTTGTTTTATATAAAAACAGGATTATAATATTGTTTAGATTTAGATTTATAATTATTTTATGTGATTTTTTTAGATTTATTGTGTATTTTATGTGATATTAGACTATAGATTTAGATTTATAATTATTTTATACAATTTTTTATGTGATATTAGACTGTAGATTTAGATTTATAATTATTTTATGTGATTTTTTTTCCACATAATATGTGTTTTTTTGTATAAGTTATTTTATTTCCCACATATTATAGATGCATATGTTACTAAGCTATTTTTTAGATTTGGTGTGGTTTAGTGTGAATTCATTATGTGATTTTAGCATATGCTACTGTTTTTCACATATTGTATGTTTTTTTAATTTTGTTTTCATTTGAAACAATGAATTTGTTCGACTGATAGTGTGAATGATTTTTTTGCCCTTAATTGTGAACAATAAACAAGTTTATTAAATATGTCTATGGGACGTGAAGATTTAGTTATTTTAGAACCTGGAATATGAGATAGTGATATTGATGTAGAAGTTGATGAATTATTTGGAGATTCATATGCACAAAATGAGAATGAATTAGTAACTTCTGAGATATTCATACAAATAAATTGGGAAGTTACTAATTCAATTTGTGAAAAAGGTTCAATATTGGATGACGAAAGAAGATGCTTGGAAGACTCAAATCCTTTACAAGGACGTTATTTGACACCAAGGAGGATTTACAAATGGTTGTTAAAAAATACTGTGTAACACAACACTATCAAATTGTTGTAGTAGAGTCGAACCAAGATATATATGGCATGTGAGATGTAAGTCGTGGAAAGATGGTTGTGCTTGGAAGTTGCATGTTTGTAGGCGTAAAACACTTGGGCTTTTTGAAATTACTGAACTCCAAGCTAAGCACATGTGTTTATACACATAACTAACATAGGATCATTCACAGCTTGATTCTAATTTTATGTGTATGGAAGTCCAAATATTGTTCGAGTTGATCCCGGTGTTCCAGTTGCAGTACTTCAAGAAACCATTAAAAAGTTATTTGGATATAACGTCAACTATAGACACGTGTGGCAGGTAAAAAAAAAAGCATTGGTCAAAATTTTTAGTGATTGGGAGAAGTCATATGCTGAGCTGTCATACTGGTTGAGTATTGTCGTGTATCATAATCCAAGAACATGAGTAGATTGACATTTTATTCCATCCAATATGTCAAGAAAGAAAATTTTTGGACGAGTGTTTTGGGCATTTAGTCCTACTATAGAAGGGTTCAAATATTGTAGATCATTGATACAAATAGATGAAACTCATCTTTATGGGAAGTATAAAGGGAAAATGTTAGACCGCATTATCTATTAATGCTGGTGACCATATTTCCCCTTGCTTTTGGTATCGGGGAAGAAAAGAGTATGTCTAGTTAGTCATGGTTTCTATGGCTTTTACGGGTACATGTAACTCAACAAGATGGTACATGCTTAATTTCTGATAGGCATAGAGGCATTCTATTTGTAGTAGATAATGAGCAAATTTGGTGGAGTGAACCTAGACCATACCATCGATATTGTCTGCATCATGTTGCTGGTAACTTCAAAACCATACATATCAAATAAATTGAAAATTTTGGTGTATAAAGCTGCAAATCAACACCAACCACACAAGTTCTTCAAATAAATGAAAAAGTTACAATGATGGAACCCTGAGTGTCTTGAGTATTTTTTTTTATATAGATATGGATAAATGGACACTATAGCCACCCTTTTTAATACGACTTCATTTAAATTTACTTACTTTTTATTAATTTTTATATTAGTTTTTCTAATTTAATTTTAATTTTTTACCTTTTTTTTTTTGTTAATTTTTACCTCTTCTAACTTTTATTTTAGTTTGGTTAAAGTAACCAATTTAGTTAGGGTAAGGAAAAAAAGGGAAAACAAAGCAGATGTGGACTAAAAGTTTCTTTCTTTTTTAGCTTAAGCCAACTTTGGCAAAATTTCAAAATTAAAATAAAATTCATTAAAAAGAAAATAGACAATTGTGAAAATGGCTTTAGCCGTTATAATCCCCTCCTCTCTCCTAAAACACTACCCAGCCACCACTTCCATTAACCCTCATTTTCTCTTAAAAAAACTCTAGCCTCCACACTTTTTTTTTTTCCTCTTCTTTTCTCATCAAACATCAATCCCTTCTTTCTCAACAAAAATCCTTGAGAACCTCCATCCACAACAACCCCAAAATCCTCATTTTCTCTTCCAAAACAAAAACCTAACAACTATACCCAAAATCCCCTTTTCTTTACAAACCTTGGAGCCTCCATCCTTACTTACAACAAGGGAGTTTGGTGTTCTTGTTTTCAACTTTGCTTTTTATTCTTCTTCTTCTACCTCTCCAAGTAACTTGAGAAAAAAAAGTGCTAAGAGTGTTAGATAGTTTGCTACTATTTTCATTTTTTTATTAGTTATTTGTTTATTCATCATCATCATCATCATCATCATCATCATCATCATCATCATCATCATCATCATCATCATCATCATCATGTAAGTGTGTCAATATACCTTTAACTTTTCATTTTGTTAGTTTGTTTCATTTTACTACTTGTTGTGCCATTTACCTTCTCTCTCTCTCTTTCTTTTTTTTTTAATTTTATCATTATTTATTTGTTTATTTATTTATTTTTTTTGTTGTTGTTGTTTCTTTTTTTTAATTTATCTTTTTATATTCTTTATTCGGCCTTTTTCGTGGTCTTTATTTGTCTATTTTATCTTAAGTATCACATTTAGTCATTTTATCTTTCAAGAATTTTGTTTTTTTCACTATTCTTATATATTCGTGTTGTGTTATGATTAATTGATATTAATCTAATGTTCTTAATCTTTGTTTGTGTTCTCTAAAAAACTTCGACGACAGATTCTAGAAATATTTGGGAGTCCGATTTTCTAGAATCTCGAGGTGAGAAAATTGATTCTTGGGGAGTCCGAGATCGATTTCCAATATTTTTTTATTAAATGTTTAATATATTTGTAAATATCATTGCTTATTTATTTATTACTTTAAATGTATTGTTAAATTATATATTTTATCAATGTAACTTTACATATTTAAATTAATGTCTTTTTTTAGTAAAATTTCTCTAGCATTTTGAATACTTTTAAATTTATTTCCAAAACGTTAGAATTTAATCACTTTGAGTTTTGTTAAAGAATATGTTTTAATCTCTTTTTTTAAAAAAAAAATATATATATTTTTTCAAAAGTGTTTTCCTTAAAATTTCCGACGATGGATTTTCGAAAATTTGGGAGTCCGATTTTCTAAAATTCTTAAGGTGAGGAGTTGATTCTTTGGGGGTCCAAGATCGATCTCCAATATATTTTTATTACATTTTATTATGCTCTTTTATATTTGCTTAATTTATTATGATGCTTCTTTAATAATGTTTTTCTTAAATAATGTTCATATTAAGTTTTATTTGATTTCAAATTAAAATTTCCCAAAGTTTTTAAATCTTTCTAACTAAAGTTTCTCATAGTTTTAAAATCCTTCTAATTTAAATTTCTCTAAGTTTTTAAAACTTTTCACAAGACTATTTCTAAATCATTTAAATTTCTTTTCTTTAAAATTACACATTTTGTGTTTTCAAACATTAAAAAATTAATCCATGATTTCAAAAGGTTTTCTAATCAATTATTTTTCTACTAACTTGTTTTTTTAAGACTGTTTTCCTTTAAAAAAAAATCCTATGATGAAATTTAGGAAATTTGAGAGTTCGATTTTCTAGAATTCTTAAGGTGAGGGATCACATCTTTGGGAGTCTGAGATTTGATCTAAAGAAAAAAAGAATTTAATTAATACTTTAAAAAAAACTTCCTTATTTAAAGACTATTTTATGAGGGATTTTGAGAAAATGTAATAATTTCTCACTTTCTTAAGGTGACGAATTTTTCCTCAATTATAATATAGTCAAATTGATGGAAGTTATTCCATTTATTTTATGGGATTATTGCTTCAAATATTGGAGTAATGAGGGGTAAAATAAGACATTATTTTTAAAAAAGAACAATTAAAGAATATTTTCAATTCAAGATTTAGAATTTGGCCACCGTTTTTAAACGGGTGTTATAGGGTGCTAACACCTTCTCCATACACAAATGACTCCCGAACTCAATTCGTAAACTATTTTTGTTTTTTTAAATAAAATTTGTTTATTTTACTTCGGTGTCCAATCACACCGTAAAAAAAGATTGGTGAGACTCCTTTTTATTTTCTTTTAAAATTAACATTTTCTAAGACGTCGGTCGTTCCGTGTCGTCTCGAGCATGTGGCGACTTATACAATCACATGATAATGGACATCGTTATGAGTGGATGACAACAAATGCAGTTGAATGCATGAATGAGGTTTTCAAAGGGAGCTAGAATGTTACCAATCATGTTAATGGTTAGACTAACATTCTATCGAATAATACAATACTTTGTTCAACGGAGAGGAGAAATCAGCGAGGCACTAGATCGTTGTGATATGAGGAGAAATCAGTGAGCCACTAGATTGTTGCGATATGTATACGAAATATGCTACCAAAAAATTGAAAAGATGAGAAGTCCATTAATAGGGAGACCCAAAGTTTTGAAGTTGAAACCGGGATAGGTATGATTTCTCCCTATAAAGGACAACAAACATAAGTTGTGAGCCTGCAAGAGAGGACATGTTCTTGTAACAAATGACAGTCCTTCAAGATTCTATGCTCTCATGTCATTGCAGTTTGTAATTCCATGCATTTGGCACATGTACCCTTTATTGACGAATGTTATAAACTGTTCGAATACAAAAGATGTTATGAGTCTTGCTTCCATCCTATACCACACAAAGACTACTGGCCAGAAGTGTCATTTCAGACAATTCATCCTCATGACAACTTATTAAGAGAACATGGTCGCTCTAAAAGTTCTCGAATTCACAATGAGATGTGCGAATCAGGTGTAAAAGTTCGTTGTACATTATGCAGGGGAGGACATAACAAACGACTTGTCCAAATCGTTCTAGTGGCACTTCATCTTTGGGTCATAAATGATTATTATTGTAATGAACTTTTTATGTTGTAATTGTAATTTTTATTTTATGTTTTAATTGTAATGAACTTTTTATCTTGCAATTGTAATGAACTTTGTATTGTAATGAAATAAATTTGAATGGTCATTTATGTTTATTAAATTGCAGTGTCAATTATAGACCTCGGTTCTTCTAATCCGGTGCAATTATATCTACAACCAATCATCTCAATCAGTATGGGATACTGAATCTACTATAGTTTTGGGATGTCGTAGGAAAGAGCAGGCAATTGATTGTGGTATAATGTTAGACCCATGGATCGTACGCTACTTAGAACAAGCTGGTTTTCTCGGGGTTGCACAAATTGGGTTTATTCAACTAGATTCGCATTTGATTACTTGTAACGACCCGACTAATACATCCTAATCAGACCATTACTCAATGCATGCAAATTTCAAGAAAAGACCCGACGCTGAGTAATAAGAAAGAAACAATGCTACTTACGGAAATTTCTGTTTTATTTAACCCATATAGAAAGAATTTTTGGTTCGGGGTACCCCTAATAAAATCAACAAAATTCTATGAACAGAAAACAAAAACAAAATCCATATACAAAATAAAAGACAAGCCTAAAAAAAAAATGCAGTGCTAGGCGGAAGCTACTATGGGTCCCGTGAAGCCATCAAGAATTCCTCTTGTCATTTGCCAGCACGTTCTTTCCCTTACCTGAAAAAAAATAAGATGAAAGGGTGAGCAATTATATTGCTCAGTAAGTGACCCCACTACCGGAGCCAGGCTAGCCACCCAAGTCCTTTAGGTGCATTAGTCATACGACAGGCATATCTAATATACTTTTATAGGGAACTGGTTATACTGGCACCCAAGTCCTTTAAGTGCATTAGTCATAAGACAGGCATATCCAACATACTTTTATAGGGAACTGGTTATACTGGCACCCAAGTCCTTTAAGTGCATTAGTCATACAACAGGCATATCAACATACTTCAATAGGAAAAATAGTTCTACTGGCACCCAAGTCCTTTAAGTGCATTAGCCTTAAGACAGGCATATCTAACATACTTTTATAGGGAACTGGCTATACTCTCCCTACAGTTGGATTTGGATGTCCACAAACCTTTGGAGCCCCGAAGGAACTCTTACTTCTGGTGATCCCGAAGGATACAAAACCTCTGGTGATCCCAAGGGACCACAACCTCTAGTGAACCCGAAGGAACACATCCTCTGGTGACCCCGAAGGACCACAACCTCTGGTGAACCCGAAGGAACACAACCTCTGGTGAACCCGAAGGAACACAACCTCTGGTGACCTCGAAGGACCACAACCTCTGGTGAACCCGAAGGAACACAACCTCTGGTGACCCTGAAGGACCACAACCTCTGGTGAACCCGAAGGAACACAACCTTTGGTGAACATCCAACCGACGTAGGGGAGTTACCACTACCCAGTACTCATGACCAATTTAAATTCTCACTCCTTTACTTCCATGGATTTATACACTAACAGCGTTGTTTACAATCATCTCATACTATAAACATAAGCATTTCACATACATCCTTTAAAACATAGGAAAAATCATACAAGCATGCTATCTCAATGGGCGTAGAAGTATTACTCATCATGGCAACTAAACATAAGGCGGGAAGGTGGTTCAGGTAGTAAAGTCACTTACCTGAGCAATTATATTCACTTATTCACACGGCCGTCTGTTGGAAAGTTCTTGGTCCACCAAGTGTGGCTTAACTTGCAGTTGCTCTAATCCTTTTTACCCAACACAATTCTCGGCCACCTAAGGGAATTTTTATCACATAAGTCTCAAGCATCAACAGTTTTTAACCAAATCAAGCTATAAATTTTTCCTTGGGTCCGAGGTACTTACTCGCACGTTACCGGTTTGGTGACGAGAAATCAGGCGTGGTTTGATTGAAACGGCAGCGGAGGAGCACCGGGGTGGAAGAGAGAGAAAACTGGCGGCAGAAGAGAGAGAAACCGGCGGCGGCGGCTGCCGAAGAGAGAGAGAGACCGAAACCGGTCGTGGCGGCGCTGCAAGGAGAGAGAGAGATCGCGGCGGCGCTGCAAAGAGAGAGAGAGAGAGAGAGATCGCGGCGGCGCTGCAAGGAGAGAGAGAGAGGAAGATCGCGGCGAGACCGGTCGCGGCGGCGCACTTGCGAGGAAGAAGAAGGAGAAGAGGAGGAGATGATCGCCGTTCGCCGGCAGCTTGCCCGGCGAGGAAGAAAAAGAAATCGGGGAGGGGAGCGGCGGCGGAAGAAAAAAAAGAAGGAAAACCAGGGGGGCGGCGCGCACGCGAGGAAGGAGAACAAAGATTCTTTTTCTTTTCTTTTTCTTTTTTTTTATATTTTGGCACGCGAATTGATGCCTATTTATAAAAAACCTAATTCCCTATTCCTTCCTCTTTTTCCCCTTTTCTTTTCCAACCAAACAAAATAAAATCAAATAAAATCTTCTACAACCAAGATTTACTTCAATTATCCAAATAAAATCAAATAAAATCTTCTACAACCAAGATTTACTTCAATTTCCAATCCCACCAAAATTAATCACCTTATTTTACTTGCCCCAAGATAAAATTATCTTTTTATTATTATTATAATTATTATTATCTTTTTTTTTTCACACGTAATAACTTAAACTTATTTACTAGGAGGATTTACCCCAACGATTTGGGGTTGTTACATTACTACTTTAGTGGAGTGATGGAGACTAGAAACCCATACGTTTCACATGCCTGGTGGGAACTATACCATAACATTGCAAGACATTGGCCTCCAATTTGGGTTACCAGTTGATGGAGAACTTGTAACCAGATCATTGGTGTACAACTAGAAACAGGTTTATGAAGATTTTTTGGGTGTTCAACCCCCAGAATTGAAAGACTCTAGGTTGAGTATCCCTTGTTTTTCATCCCAATTTACAAAACTATCTCCTGATGCCGACGATATTACCATACAAAGGTATGCACGGGCATATATCATGCAACTCATTAGAGGATTTTTGTTTGCTGACAAGTCGAACACATTAGTTGACCTGATGTTTCTTCCTTTATTGGGAAGCTTTGAGACTGCTGGTAGGTACTCATGGGGTAGTGCATGTCTTGTATAGCTGTCTAGGGAATTATGTCGAGCTAGTACTGCAACTACTTTAGAGATAGTAGGCCCACTAATACTATTGCAAGTATGAGCTTATGATCAGTTCTACACCATCGCACCACAAGTTGAGCTACCATCTCCCGATTATTTTATTGAACGGCCACTCAGTGCTAGGTATTATAGTCCTTACATCTTCATTTCATACTAAATTTATATAATAAACTGTTCTAATTATATTACATGCATATATAGATGAAGTGTGGTATTCTAGCTGCATCTGAGCATTCTGCAAACATGTTACTAATGTATAGATTAATGCACATTTAGGTAAGACCATATATCTTTTATTAAAAAAATAAATATTGCAAAATTGGGTTCTACTTATTAACTTTTTTCAATTTTAGATCAATTGGATGTCGTACACACAGGAGATCATGGCATCGTTGCCTAATTACTGTTATAATGGTGAAGACATCTGGTTGACTGTGAGCTCTCTAATATGCTCTCATATTGTAGGGTGACATTACCCAAACCGAGTGTTAAGACAATTTGGAATGCGACAAACGGTGCCACCAATTTGTTATACAGGTCGTGACCTGCACCAAATTGACTTAAAGGGTAAGCATGACTAAGATTGGTGACGAATTCATGCAAACCATTTATCTCATTGGCGAACATGTCGTGACCTTGTGTAGGAGGTGACGTAGTAGATGGACCAGTTGTATCAGATGACTATCTAACTTGGTACGACTCAATCAAAAGACGATATATCACACCAGAGAGCGCTTATTATTATTTCATGGTAAGAATTTTATTATTTATTTTATTCTATTTTGTTGTTCCATATTATTTTAAATCTTTTATCCATATAGAATAATTTTGTTCAGGATGTACAACAATATTTAGTGCAACATAATTTACCAAAGCTAAGTTCGATGTGTGATCATGGTGTTGTAAATGTCGAAGATATCGTTCAACAGACACGTATACTTAATGTTGCCGACACTGATAGAAGACGTGTTCATCGTCGACATCAACGACAACATACCAAGAATATTCTAGAGCAACACATTGACCCAGAACCTCAAGGAGATATCACATTGAGTTCTAGTCATCAAAATGAGTATTATTCACCTGATGCATTTCCATCTGCTGTCACCTAAGAAGACATTGATGATGTAATTCATTATCAATAACACTATGAGGTTTTGTACCTCGTTGTGGCCGACGTGAGAGAAGACGTCCGTCGTGTGGCATATGAGTTTGCATTAACATGTAATTGATAATACTCACTTTACATGTTGTATTTAAGAATATTTATCATTATTACGCTTATTATGTGTCAAACTTTATACTTTTTATGTTTAAATTGAAAAACCTAATTTTATCTCCATAACTAAGTTCTTGTTGGAAAAATTTTAGTTGAAGAAAAGAAATGAAAAGGAAAAGAAAGAAAGAGAGAAAAAAAAACAGAGAGAACTCGTGGACCTAGTCCACAAGTTTGGTTTATAGTAATCATGGACTGGGTCCATGACTTCGTTGAACTTTGTTGATGTAGCATCTAATGTGGCAATTTTTAATTGAAACCATGGAAATCGTGGACCCAATCCACATTTTTCCTTTAAAAATCGTGGACCAGATCCATAATTTCAACACCTATTTTTGAAATTAGTTTCCCTTCCAACCTAGTTTTGAAATATTGTTTCCCTTTTATGTTATTTTCATAATATATTTGGACACTACCCTATTTTTGTCATTTTTTTCAAAAAAAATTTATGAAATTCCTCCCTAAAAAAAGTAACCAAGAAAATTCAAGATGTTAGTTATACACATTCTTAAAATTAGGTAAACCAATAAATTTTTGTTTTTCTTACTAAATATTTAACAAAATTATTTTTGAATATAAAAGACCCAAATAAAAAGACAGTAACAAAAAAGAAAAAAAAAACTTTAGCTATACAATTATTTCTTCATAACAATAGGTTGACAAACACTCTCATTCAAATCCATCAAAGTTGAGGTACAATATTTCCAACTTGAATGTACTAACATCTTGAGATTTTTTTGAGATTGAAGAGTTTTGGTGAACAATGCATAGAGAGAACAATAAAGAATGATTAAAACTTTAGGTGATGGTGGAAAATGGTGATAACATTATAAAAAAAAAAAAAAAAAAAAAAAAAAAAAAAAAAAAAACTCTTTTTTATAGTAGTAAAAGTTAGAGTTACATAACTTTTTGAATTCTAAAGCTATTAAATTTTCATTTTTGAATTAGATGAAGGAACAAAATTAAGTAGGAGAAACGTTTTACATTCTAACCTTTGAGTTTCTATTGTATTTATAATTAACTAATTGTGTACTCTATTGATAACTAATAATTATTTATTTATATACTATTAATAAATAAATTAATTAAGGAAGGGACAAAAGCGTCTAAATTTTTTTTTTTTTTTTTTTTTGAGATCTCACCTTTTAATATATTATAGATAATTTGTTTAATGTGTTTGTAAGTCATAGATCAATGTCCTCTTTCATTTTCTTTTCAAATTCTAATTTATCATTATTTTTAGCACGAGAGTCCGGATGTAAAATTCAGTCTACAATTTTTTTTTTTAATGGATGTCCAAATCAAAGCTTTAAATTTTCGTACATAGGGACAAAATTTGATATGTTACCTTCTGGTTATAAAATATTTCAATTCTATATATTTAGAGAAAAACTACATATAATCTTATATACCTTATATACTTTTTGAACTACACCAAACTTTCACTCCTCTTCAATTAATGCATTAATGATCTATTATATATACATAGTAGCAAAAAGAATTATTAAGTAAAATAAGGAATCATAAGCAAAACTACATATGCCAAAATAAATATAGTTCAATTGATATTCAAGATATATTATCGACTATGAGATTTGTTGTTTAAATTTTTCCACTCAATATACTCAACAGAAGAAGAAAAAATAAAAAAAACATATATGATTTTCAATAAGGCATTAAAATACATCTGTATTTTTAATATATATATATATGTATATATATATCACATTCAAGGCAGACCACACCCCTTGGGAGTTGGGACCAGGCCCCTAGAGTCTCACTTTAAATTTATTAATTTATTGATTGTATTCTTTTATATATTCATATGATGACCCCACAATTTAAAGTTTGTCTATGTTTGATCTACAATTTAATTATAATAAAATTCACTTTTGTTATTATAAGAAAAATTATTATAAATAAATAAAATATCAAACTATTTGTAAATATAGCACATTTTATTTTTTATTTAAGATAGACTGCAATAGACCCAGATAGACATCTATTTGTATCTATCTGGTAAAGTGATAGATGTTTATCTGAGTTTATCACGGTCTATCACAGATAGAAATGTTATATTTGTAATTATCTTCAATAATTTTTCTATTTTTAAAAATATCATTTGTTATTTGTCTCTGGATATTTATTTATTTTACAAGAAATCTCACAATCAATTAATTTTTTTATTGTTTTTTATTTTCATAAAAAAAAATAATTTTTAATGGACAAATTGCAAAAATCACTAAGGTGGGAGTTGCAATTATACCCCCAAACTTTCAATTGTAAAAATTGGACCCTAAACTTTTTCAAGTGCTAAAGTTGGACCCACAAGCTTACAATAATTAGAGAAACTGAGCCCACAAATGATAAAATTGAATTTTCAAACTTATACGAATGTTACAACTTTTACAATTATATAATTTTAAAGGTTGAATTTTACCCAATTTTAAGATTTATATAATTTTGAGAGTTCACTTTTTAAAATTGAAAGTTCAAGGGTACAATTGTAACTACTACCGTACTTTAGAAGTGATTTGTGTAATTTGTCCATTTTTATTTAATACTATAAACTTAAATCTTTCAAATTCATTACTTATTTGCTAATTAAATTTACAAACCGTGATATCAACTCTGTAAATAGTGAACATTTATTTAAAATTAAAACTATATTCAATTTAGCAAGTCATGAAAAGACAGTATTGTCAAGACATGGTATTAGGCCAAAAAGGTCATTGTGCTATATAGAACATCATAAAAAACGCGGTTTGTCATGCAAAATTTTGTCAACATGTATGTGTGTGTTAATAAAAAGTTCTCATCCTTTTGATACAATATCTCAATTTTATATAAACAAAACCAACCAAAACTTTTTCTTTTTTAAGGCCCCTTTACTAATGTTTATCTTAATATTTCTTTTAGGTAGGATTGTAAGGTTGTTTGACCTAGATTTGACTCAAATAAATTTTCTTCTTACAAAAGACTTCGGTGTATTTAGGTAAATTTTTCTTACTTTTTTTTAGAAAAATATTATAATTTATTATGTTTGTGTGCATGATAAGAATGAGATATATACATATGGGTGCCTCTTGTGATATGCCCAAATATCATCTATTTGGAAAAATATGCAACCAAATATTTGATTTCGTTTATTTAGATAGGAAAAAAAGATAAAAAGAAATTAAAGTTTTTTGGCATAGAGAAGATGTTCTATTTAACTATTGTCTAGGCGGTACAAAAATGGATATAGCTAATTTCTTTTTTTGGTTAAATGAAGAGGATGAATTGGTATGTTTTTAACACAACAAGAGGTTACCTTCTCTATTGTAATTAAAAAAGTAAATATAAAATGGATAAAAATTTTGTAGTTATCTCTAATCCCCCTCCCTACATTTCTAAAATTAAAAGAATACATATATAAAAAGCTAACTTTGCCTCCCTACATCCATATTTAGAAATGATGTATAGCACAAGAATATATACTTAGCAAGCGCTTACTTGCTAACCCTCATTTTAATTCATTGGTTTAATTCCATGTGATAATGGTTTAACACAATGTGTCAACTTTTTTTTTTTTTTTTTTATAATCTAATTAACCCGTGACAATAGTTGAGTAACAAATACTTGTTAATTATAAACAAAATTAAGATAATATAAAACTACAAGTTAGAAGAAAGTGGGGTAATTGACATAAAGAAAAGAAAAGGAAAGGAAAGGAAAATAGGTGTGAGTGAAGTTTTCAAAGAAAGTTTGATGAAGATTAGAAGAGGAAAAAGGTAAGTAAGAGATTGAGAGGTGATGGGACAGAAAGCAATACCTGAAATTTCTTTAACCAAATACTTAATTTATTGAGTTTTGGGTTGGGGCACACATTATTGAATATTATTATTCATTTCTGTACTAATATGGAAAATATTATATTAGGAAGCAAAGTATTATGAGCTACTTTTGTTCAAGTCGGTTAGAATGGAATGATGAATATGATATTTGAGTAGTTTGGTTTGGTTCCCTCTTCTCAATAGTTGGCTATGTGGTGTAGCTCAATTCGAATCGACTAATCCGGTATATTTTCCACATTGATAGGAGTACGTTTAAGGTACTTAACTACCTAACATATTATTTTTCGTTTAAAATATATAATGTTTCTCTTTTTTTTTTTTTTATAATTATTATGATTTCCTTATAGTCACTTTCATAATTATCAACCGAATTCACATAGATGCTGTTTTATATATCTCTTATGGAGTAATTACAAAAACTTGCATTTAATTATTACTAATATTATTATTATTGGAAAAAAAAAACGAGGGGGCAAGGTTGAATTCATTAAAATAATCATATATAATGATTGTCTACGTGTTAATATATCCGTACCCGAAAGTTTGAGAATGATATCAATTTAAACTTTGAACTTCCATAATCCTTTACATTTCCTTCAAAAAACATTGTGTGAAGCTTATAATGTTTCAATTGAACTTCTAAATTATTAAGATTATTAGATTCAAAAATTGTTAATACATCCATTCTTAAACATGTATGTGTGGACTTTCTTTGAACGTTGAATTAACAAAATAGATGACTATAATTAATGCAGAGGAGATTTCTTAACCCTGACTGAGAGTCTAAATTAACACGGTTAGGGAAGTTTATAGACTTAATTGAGAAAATTATAAATCTCTCACACGATGTTTATCTAAGAAAACGTAATGGATGATACAAATGGACACACTTGCAAAAGTTTAAAATTTTAAATTGATACAATTATTAGTTCAAGATTTTAATTGATGCAACTTCCATGTTTAGAGCATAAATTAATATTTTATTAAAGGAAAAATTGCAAAAACTACTCTTAAAGTATAGTAATAGCCAAATGATAAAAATTGAACCCTCAAATTTAAATAAATATTATAACCATCTTCATATTGGTGGTTTTTGCAATTAGAAAAAATAAAAGAATGGAAACGATGAAAAGGTTAAATTGGGAGTATTGTTAACGGCGTTAAGGGCTGTGAGGGAAGGAAGATAGAGGGGCGGCGTTAAAACAGACTGACGGTGAGGGGGGAGAGAGAAGAGAATTGTGGCGTGGCATCGGCCTGGGAGAAGGAGCTGGTCAAATATCATTTTTTTTTATTTTTGTATTTTTATTTTAAAATGACATTTCGGTCCTAGTCAATTGTAGGGTGTGTTTGAAATACACTTTTAAATATTTAATTTAAAAAATAAATTATTTTTAAAAAGATTAAAGTATTTGGCAACTATATCAAAATTTATTTTGATGTAAATTTTAGATAAATTTTATCAAAAGAATTTAAATAAAAATAACTTTTTTAAAAAATACTTTTTTGATAAGTTAATCCAAACAAGTCCTAAAATTTTTCAGGAGAAAAAAAAGAGTTAAAATACATTTTGGTCATATTATTTTTAATTTTATTATATTTTAATGGTGTACTTTTAGCTAAAATTTTTCAGGAGAAAACAAAGAGTTAAAATACATTTTGGTCATATTATTTTTAATTTTATTCTGTTTTAATGGTGTACTTTTAGCTATTCAATTAATCTTACATGTAATCCTTCCAAATTTATTTTTATCCACGTTAGTAAATAATAATAATAACTTTTGTACAACAAAATGAATATATCAATCTATATTGAGAATGCTAATAGAAACCCATTTTTTTTCTTTCTTTTTCTTTTTTTTTTTTAAATCAATAGTAAACTATCTATAGATTAATTTTAAGCTTTGTTGAAAGAATATGAACAACAATGGGATATTTGAAAGTATATGGACAAAAATAGTATTTTAACAAAAAAAGAAAAGGTTTTCACTTTTCATGGAGTAGTGTAGTTTTCTTTTGGTTAAAATATTAAAAATATAAAGACTAAAAGTGGACATTTAAAAGCACGGAGACCAAATTAGAGCTAAACTCAAAGTATAGATACCAAAAATATATTTTAACTAAACATAAAAATATCTTTGAATTGAATGTACGTTCTTTCAATAATTGTAATATTAATTTCATAAACCTTTCAAAACTTTAAAGTAGAAATTCTTTAAAATTTCCTATTGAAATTGAGAGCTTGAATGATATGAGTGAGTTAGTAATCACTAGGTTTGTGGTTGAAATCCCTATTCCCAATTGTTCAATTGTGCTTAAAAAAAAAAAGAATGGTATGATTGCAACCTATCACGGAAAGTTAGATCTCTCTCTCTCTGTATGTGTGTGTGTGTGTGTGTATATATATATATATAAGAAGTATAGGGAGATTGGAACTACAAACTTTCATCTTAACCAATTTATTATTGTTAACCCATATATATATATAAAAAAGATTAAAAAGTCTTTAGAGATCTGGGTGAAATTGAAAATTTAAGGTAAATAAAACAATCACAATGTTGTAGTAAAATTGAGGAGCAAAATGACGGAAAGACGGGAATAAGAAAATCGAGAAATTATAATATTAAAATAAATAAATAATATAATAAATAAAAGTAAATAAAGTAACAAAATATAGGAAATGGAATTTTATAGAAATTTAAAATCACTCAAATTTCTCCGATCTTTTCTTTTCTTTTCTCACCAATGTGTGCACTTACAATATCCACAAAAAGCCACTATTTTGTAGGCAATTTGGTAAATAGGTTGTGAAAATATATGACCACTAAAGATGTGTGACTATGAGACACATGTCATTGGACAGTAAACATGGGCATCTACATTACACATATTTATGAATATTTATAATACTCCCCCTTATGCCTATTGTATATATGAAATATGCTTAGTTAAAACCTTACTGCGAAAAACCTAATGGGAAAAAATCCTAGTGGAGGAAAAGGATTACATATTTCATATAATCTAAAACTTCTAAAAGAATACAATACATCTACTCCTCATCATAGGAACATCACTTGAGATCTTTGAGTTACCGCATTTCAATGTTCTGCACTAATTTTTCAAATGTTCTGAACAAATTTGTTGTACAGTGATGTCACAATTTTCTTCAATGAGTGTAGAAAAGTTTTGGTGAAATATGCTTTGTTCTATCTCCTTTAATATATCCTCATTTGATTTGGACTATACATGTTGTGTTATCTTTGGATAATGTTATTGGAGGATTTTTACTAGAACACAAGCCACATGTTTCACGAATGGGTTGAGTCATTGATCTTAGCGTACACATTCTTTGCTAGCCTCATGGATTACAAGAATTTCAGCATGATTTGAGGAAGTAGATGTTATGGTCTATTTCACTTATCGCCAAGGTATAGCAGTTCCTCCACATATGAACAAATAACTTGTTTGAGATATATCTTTGTGTGAATCAGATAAATATCTAAAATCTTCATAACCAACTAAATTAAAATTTGATTTATTTGAATAAAAACAAATCCTATCGGTTGTTCCTCAGAGATAATGGAGTATATGCTTAATTTTATTCCAATGTTTTTTTTTTTTTTTTTGTTAGAAAAGAACTATATCTAGCTAATAAGTTTATTGAAAATGTAATATCTGGTCTTGTATTATTAGCAAGATACATAAGTGTACCAATTGCACTAAGATATGGTACTTCAGGACCAAAAAGTTCTTCATTATTATCTTGAGGTTGAAATATATCTTTCTTTACATCTAGTAAACGAACTTTCATCCCTATGTGAGACAATAGATATGATATAGAAAATTTTTATTTCATTCTTTCGATCCGTCTCAATATGATAACCCTTGCAATGTATATCTTTAAAATTTAATAGATTTTTTTTATTGACAAGAGAACAATGCACTGTTAATTGTAAATTTTGTTCCTCTAGGCAAAATAATATTTGTTTTTCCTAATCCTTCAATTAGGTTTGCATAATCAAATATTGTATTTATTTTTGCTTCAGCATTGTTAATTTGGAAAAATATTTTCTACTTGTAAGTATTGTATGTGTAGTTGCACAATCTGCCAGGCATAGTTCTTTGTTCCTCATTTTTTAGTCACTCAACATAAGAAAATTGTCCATGATTCTTCATTTAAACAAGATAACTACAATAAGATAAACAAAACTTGAAATACAAATGTTTAACTTTAAAAAAAAAAAAAAACATGAAAGATAGATAGACAAAACAAACAACATTAATTCTAAATATTCTCAAAATCAAAGGAAGCACTTGCTATGCCATCATTTGTGATGATTTTCTTTTTAGAAGATTCAAAGAAGTCCATCACATCCAAAATTTTCGTATTGGACAAATATATCATTATCTTAGTATGCAAAATTTGCTTTCATATTTTTCCTTTTTCCTTGAGGGAAGCTTGATAGAGATCAACTAGGTGTTTTGATGCATGACAAACATGAGACCAATGCCTAGTCATTCTGCATTGGAAGCATTTATATCACCTTTTGAATTTTTTATCTTGTAGAGTTTTTCCTTTATTATCATCATTTCGGGTGGTTCTTTTGAAATTTGGATTATTAGAACAACTACCACAAAAATAATAATTATTTCTTCCTCCACGGTCATGACCTCGACCACAACCACGACATAATTATTAAAATTTACAACATTCACTTTAGGGAATGATGTTGTTCTAGTTGGTCGAGATTCGTGGTTTTTCATAATAGCTTATTATTTTGTTCAGCCACGTGAAGACATGAAATTAGTTCAGAATATTGTTTAAAACATTTATCTTAATATTGCTGCTGCATAAGCATATTCGAGACATGAAATGTAGAAAATGTCTTCTCAACAATCCGCGTCAGTAATTTTTTCTCTGCATAACAACAATTTTGAAGTGATTTTAAATAATGTGGAGTTGTAGGCACTTACTGATTTGAAATCTTGGAACCTTAAATGCATCAATTCATAATGAGCTTTAGCAGGAATGACCATTTTCTGGTGATCATATCTCTCTTTTAAATTCTTCCACGAGATACAATGATCTTTTACTGTTAGATATTCCATCTTCAATCCCTCATGAAGATGATCACGAAGGAAAATCATAGCTTTTGCTTTATACTGAATGAATGTTATATTTCCCTCTTTAATTGTTTCTCTCAGGTTCATAGTATCCAGATATATTTCAACATCAAGCACCCATGACAAATAATTATTTCCATTGATGTCAAGGGCTACAAATTCTATTTTGGTAAGATTTGCCATGATAACACTCTAAAAAAGAATTGTATTTATATTAGCAATTTAATATATACTAAACATGCCAAACGACATTTAATTTACTAATTATAATAAAGAGAAAAATAACATACCTAGAGGACCTACCTTCAACAGGAAAACGACGAGAGCTCGTGCTGATAACGTGTTGTAAAATTGAGGAACAAAATGACGAAAAAACGGGAACACGAATACCAAGAAATACTAAATGCCACTATTTATAGGCAATTTGGCAAAGTAGGTAGTGGGAATATATGGTCATTAAGGATGTGTGATTATGAGACACATGACATTGGACACTAAGCATGGACATCTAAATTACACATATTTATGAATATTAATAATAAATTTCTATTTTTAAATTTTAAGGATGGAATTTTAGCCCATATCAACAACCAACAATTCGGTGGGATAAAATGTCAAGAAAGTCAATTAGTTTGACATAAATAGATATCTTATATTAAACCCTTAAACTTTGTTAAGGGTATTAATTGAACTATCAATTAGAGTCTCGTTTGAAAATTGTCTATGTATCAATTTTAATAGTCTATTTTGTTAATCATTTGAAGAAATCTACACAAATAGAAGAAATTAATGGACAATTTTCATAAGTAATCTTAATAAAGGATTTAATTTAATTCACTTACGACAATTTAAAAATTTAATCGATAAACTACTCAAAATAAAATAATAGTTTTATAAACTATTTAGATAATAAAAATTTGATGAGATTTATCATAAAAGAGACTAAGTTGATATAAATTTCATAGAAAATAAAAACTAAATTGTCACAGACTATGGTGTTACTTTTATAAAAGAGAAACTAAACATATTTTTTAACCTTAAAACAATTATAAATCAAATTGGTATTTTCCAACAAAAAGAAAAAGAAGAAAAAATGATACATACTAAAAAAAGGCGAGTCAAGATAACGGAATTAATCCCGGGGGTCCACAAAGCCTAAAATAACGAACACCAAAGAAACAAAAAGCAGAAGGCAAGTAATAATAGGTAAAGAGAAAAAAGGGCAATTTGGTAAAACAAAAATCCAGAAAGTTCCATCATCGCAAATATAAATAAATAAGTAGTGAAAAGAAATGGTCTGCCCTCTTCTTCTCTCACCCCCGTACAAGCCGTCGCCTAAAACCTCGCTTCCAAATATACAAAATTAAATAATAATAATAATAATAATAATAATAAAAAATAATAAATAATAAATAAATAAATAAAATAGAAAAACAATTCTAATAAAATAAAAACAAACTGCAAGAACGCCCTTCCCTTTTCATTTCCACTCCCAATTCCCTTCCTTCTTTCTTCTTCGTCTGAAAAATCCTTTGCAACTATGCCGGCCACCGAATACCCAGGCTCCTTCCTGGGCCGTATCAGCATCCGCAGAAATCAAGTCATCTCCATGGACGGCGCTCACGAGCAGGAGCTCGAGGATCTCGAGCTCTTTCAGAAACATGTTTCCGAGCGATTTTCCGATTTACTACCTCCTCCCCCCTCCGACGACATTTCTTCCGATCCAATCCTCTCCATCGCCTGGCTCAGAAAGCTTCTTGATGAATTCCTCTGCTGCGAGGCCCAATTTAAGGCTCTCCTCATCATGGGCCGCGACCCTTCTCAGATTGTCAAACCCCCTCTGGATCGTCTCGTCCCCGAATTTCTGGATCGCGTCGTTAAGGCTTTGGATATCTGTAATGCCGTTCTCCACGGGATTGAATCCGTCAGACAGTTTCAAAAACTCGCCGAAATCGCGATTTCCTCTCTTAATCAACGCCCGATTGGGGATGGACAGGTTAAACGAGCGCGCAGAGCTTTGAATTCCTTGATTACGTCTATGGCTGTCGAGGATAAGGATTTTAGCAACAGTAAATCGACTGAGAGGGCTTGGTCTTTCGGGCGCCGCGGCGGCGGTGGTGTCAGCACCGGCAACGCCACACCACAGCATAAGGACCGAATCGCAGGGCAATTTCGGTCTCTGTCTTGGAGTATGGCTAAAGGCTGGTCGGCAGCGAAGCAGATTCAGGCGATGTCGTCGAATCTAGCAGCGCCACGCGGTGGGGAGTCGTCGAGTTTGCCGCAGACGGTTTATCTGATGAGTACGGTTTTGGTGTTTGTAATGTGGACTCTGGTGGCGGCGTTGCCTTGCCAAGAGAGAGGTGGGCTGCCGACGAACTTCCCGGTGCCGAAGCAGATGAGTTGGGCACAATCGATGATCGGACTGCAAGAGAAAATCGCGGAGGAGTGGAAGAAGAAAGAGAAGAAAGGAAGTGGTGGATTGTTGGAAGAGATGCAAAGGATGGAGAAACTGAGTCAGTCATTGATTGAATTCACAGAGTCATTCACGTTCCCGTTGGAGGCGGAGAGGGCGGAGGAGATGGCGGGGCAGGTTGGGGAACTGGCGGAGACATGCAAGAAACTGGAGGAGGGATTGGTGCCATTACAGCAACAAATCAGAGAAGTATTTCATAGGGTTGTGAGAAGCAGGACAGAGATTGTGGAGCTTTTGGAGTATACTGCAAAAGCATCTTCTCCAATTGTGTAAACAGAAATGAAACAAGAAGAAGAAGCCATTAACAAAACCCCATGATTACACCTAAACTATCTTCAAAACCAATTCCTACTTTTTCTTCGACCAATCAACTGTGTTGATCTTGGTGGCGCCCCATGTAGATTTTGTAAGATTTTTTTGTTTCTCCTTCTCTCTTTTGGGTACTATTTCTTACTGATGTTTAATTTTTTTTTTCTTTTTAAAATATAATTTTAATTCCTTTTGCTGTTAGAAAAAGGATTTAAGGTAATCTGCAGATGTAATTGTGATGAAGTATATGGTTTGCTGAAAATGAAATATCTAATTTCTTTTTATAGTTTCTCTATTTTGGTATGAAGAATAGAATATACATTGGGAAGAATGATGAATGAGAGATATTTGAATTACAAAAACAATTAAATAACTATTATTATTTGTAAAAGGAAGGTGAGAAAGGATAGTAATAATTATCCTTGTGCCTGCTTTTTCTGTTGCAGATTTTTGTAACTCAATTTCTCAATTCTGTTTCTATGACTATGACAATGTCGGATTCTTTCTTTTTTTTTTTTTTCTTTTTTCCAAAAAATAAAATATATATATATATATATATATATATATATATATATTATACTCCATTTAAAAGTATCAACTTTCGGTTCAATCAAACTTGAATTAATTTTGATCAATTGTTATGACAACTTTAGATTTCTTCGACTATCATATTAAGATATTAATTTGAAACTCTTAAGAGTGGAGCCTTATAGGGTATAAACATGCATGCCTTTAATTGATAAAAAAAAAATTAAAATTAATAAATTTTCAATTACCCTTCTAGTAAAAAAATTAATAGATAAAAAATTAAAATTTTTTTTTATTAGTCATAAATAAAAATTAAAGGATCATCTTAGTCTTTCGCCACATTCTTCCATGATTAATGCTCACTTCTTATCTCTTATGTGTGCATTAGTGAGAGAATTATTGGATTTTGGATAAAATGAGAGGATTATATAATTGAGAAGAGTTGTAGGATATTTATTTAATAGATAAAGACGCTCTGTTGGATTGTTTATTGGACATGAATCACAACATGCTAACCATGTTTAAATTATGATTTAGATTTAGTTTTAATAATTGGATTGGCCTAGATACACCATTAATGCTATAAATATGAAACAGTATATATTCTGAAAAAGTCATACAATTTACATTAGTCCTCAATATCAAGAAATTTGGTTTTAATGTACTTGGAGAGCATCTCATCTCCAATATTCCATAATAAATAAAGAAATAATTAAATTACAAGTTTAATCTTCAAACTCTATGTTTTATTCCTATTTGGTTCTTAAAGTTTAAAAAGTGTTTAATGCATTCTTAACTTTTTTAATTTTATGTATAATAAAAAAACTTTCGTTGAAACAAATTCAACATTTTTTTTTTTTGAAGTTTACATGCTAAACACAAAATATCTCATTAATTATAAATTCAATTAAAAATTATTAGACCTTTTTTAAAGTTTAGAAGCAAACAAATCCAATTTTGAGCTAAATTTGTAATTCAACCAAAATAAAACAACCTCATAGGATAAAAGTTTTTGCAACAAGTTAATAAGTAAGTTAAAAAAAAGTTCAAAGGTCAATATCTAATAGATTCATAGTTCCAATATATCATAATGTTAATTAATATCAATTCTTAATCAAAGAAAGAGAAATGTATACACAAACTTTAAACAATAAATATTATATTTATCTATAAGAGGGTGTTTGTCCTATAGAGTTGAGTAGAGTTGGTAATAATTATAAGGAGAGTTAGATTGTCTATATTGTTTGTGTTTGGGGTGTAGAGTTGGGTTGAGTTGAATTGGTATGTTTGTGTTTGTTGTGTCGAGTTGAGTTGAGTTAGAATGTTTGGAATACTGAGTTGAGATATGTGGTGTAGTTTTTTTAAATAAATATATTAGGCTTTTTTTTTTTATTCTTTTTTATTTTTGCTATTTTTTCTGTTCGGTCAATTTTTTTTTCTTGTTTTTCTTTTTAATTTTTTGCTTGTTTGCTTGTTTTTCTTTTTAATTTTTTGCTTTTTTTTTAGTATTTTTATCTATTTGCTTTTTAATTTTTTTTCTTTTTGCTATTTTTTTCTGTTTGCTCGTATATTTTTTTTCCTTTTTTTGTTTGTTATTTATTTATTTATTTATTTCCTTTTTTGTATTTTTTCTGTTTGCTCTTTGTTTTTTATTTTTTTGTTTTTGCTTTTTTTTTTTCCTTTTACCCATTTTTATTTTTTTTCTTTTTACTTTTTTTTTTTTTTCTCTAAATAAACATAAATACTAAAAAAAAATAAAATACAAATATAAAGAAAAGAAAAAAAAAAAAAAAATAAAAAAGAAAAACAAGCAAACAAGCAAAAAATTAAAAAGAAAAACAAGCAAACAAGCAAAAAATTAAAAAGAAAAACAAGCAAACAAGCAAAAAATTAAAAAGAAAAACAAGCAAACAAGCAAAAAATTAAAAAGAAAAACAAGCAAACAAGCAAAAAATTAAAAAGAAAAACAAGCAAACAAGCAAAAAATTAAAAAGAAAAACAAGCAAACAAGCAAAAAATTAAAAAGAAAAACAAGCAAACAAGCAAAAAATTAAAAAGAAAAACAAGCAAACAAGCAAAAAATTAAAAAGAAAAACAAGCAAACAAGCAAAAAATAAAAAAAAAAAACAAAAAAAAAAAAACAAAAATAAAAAAAGAAATCGAAGAAATCGAAAAAAAACAACAATTAGAAAAAAAAAAGAAATCGAAAAAGAAATTGAAGAAATCGAAAGAAGGACCATGAAATAAGAGAGAAGATGAGGGAAGAAACAGGGACCGTGAAATAAAAGAGAAGATGAGGGAAGAAACCAAACAGCGAGAGATTGTAGAAGATGAAGGAAGAAATTGAGCGTCGGAAGTAGAGAGAATGAAAAATGAAGAAAGAAGAGAGAATTATGGTGGAAAATGAGGGAAGAGAGAAGAGGGGAGAAACCAAAAGGCCTAAAATGAGGGAAGAGAGAAGAGAGGAGAATAAAACTCACCTGGTTATTAGGGTGAGTTTTGAGGAGGTAAAAAGGTGGGTTACTAAACTCACCATTTTTCTTTATAGGTTTAACAAACATAGGTGATAAATACCCACCCAACCCAATCCAACCCAACCCATACCCATTTATCAAATACCCCTAAGAAAAAAAGTTTGAACGTATAAATATAAATGCAAAAAATTTAGTCTTCAATAATGTTAGCATATGTTAATCTTCATTAGCATAAAATAAAGAAAGGAGGAGAAAAAAAAATGTGTATGATTGAGTAGTTTTAATTAGATAAGTGGAAGAGGTGCCTAAGGTGATATAAGTTCATTTTATAGAGCAAGTTATGTTTGAGTGAAGGCATTGAAAATGGGTAGTTGAAGTAAACAATTTTTTTGATAAATGACAAGTCATCTATCATATGGACAAACTTTTTTGCATGTCAATCATTGAAACAAACTACTTTTTTAACCCAATTCTCTAGTTCTTCAAACTATAGGAAGTCTGTCTCAATGTCAAATGTCATCTCACCCTTTGCAAATTACAATAAAATTTTTGACAAATTGCAGACATAAGAGTTAAAATTGGGTTGAAGGATTTTCAAACTTACATAATTGTATAAATTATAACATTTTTATAGGTTTGAGGATTCAATTTTCATCATCTCTGAATCTAATTTTTACAAGTATTGTAAGTTTGAGAATCCAATTTTAACACTTGTAGAATTTTAGGAGCCCAACTTTTACCATTGAAAGTTTGAAGGTGTAATTGTAATTAGTACCATATTTTAGGGTAATTTTTGTAATTTATAATTTGAGATGGTATTGTTTTTATTTATTTATTTAATTTTTATTGGAGGTAAGTTAAGTTTTAAGATGTACTTTTCTAATTGGAATCTTTAAAACAAAATGTTATAAAATATCATACACAAGTATTCTAAAATAAAATTAAAATCATTTTTTAGTAATTTAGATAAAGGATTAGTTTTTTTTAATTATTTTTTATTTTTATATATAATAATTATGGAAATAGAAATTAAACCTAATATCATACGGATTATTGCGGAGCCAAACTAACCTTTACACAAGGATTAGCTTTAATGTTCTTATATACTTTCTTAAAAATATTGAAGGAAAATTGTGATATATGACAAATTTGGGGCTGGATGAGAAGAATGACAAAATCTAAACTTAATTGGTAGAATGACAAACACACCGGTTACACATTGGTTTCAATTTTCATAATCCCTAAATTGCCCTTAGGAGATGTGCAACTTTTGTTTGAAATACGGTATAACTATTTTCCAGATGTTTAGATAACTATATTTCGTACAATTTTACTAATACGTTGTAGCTATATTTTTTATGTCCAATTTACGATTTTAAAATTTAAATTGTTAAAAAACAGAATCTTTGCGTATCTTTAGTGGGTATTTGGATTTTGAGCAAGTTAATGTTTGAAATATGGTGTAAATGTTTTCCAAATGTTTAAATAACTATATTTTATACAATTTTACTAATAAGATTTAATTATATTTTTGATGTCCAGTTTACTATATATCAATTTTCAAAAAACAAAATCTTTTGGTTATTTTTTATGGGTGTTTGAATTTTAAGCATTTATCTTGTTGGATGATCTTATTTTGATGGATCCTTTAATTATTTAGATTATCTTTTTAAAAACTAATTTTATTTTATTAGTTTTTCGATTTTACTTATATATCTATTAGTTTATCTTATTTTAATAGATAATTGAATGATATTTGTTTTTGAAGTTAGAGGCTTTAGGAGCTATACACTCTAGAGTATAGAATTTTTTAGCCTCCAAATGAAGATAACTCGTGTAATTATAGAGTTCCTAGTTGGACTTTGTAGGCCTAGGTTTGGTTGGTCAATGAACCTATCCTTTAGGCTAACTAGCCCAGCCCAAATTCAATTAGTCCCAAATGTTATAATTTGCAATTTTATCATTAAGAATAACATGACAATTTACAATTGGTTTAAAATTTCTTATTCAAATGGTAAGACCACCCACACAAGTTCGGTTCAACTACTATTGATTGTTTTCATCATAGAGATGAAATTGAGGACTCTCTAGTACTCGGTGTGTCGAACGAATTTGAACAAATATCATGAAAAATTGCACGAAATGACCCAAAAACTAAAAACTTATCTGTGACACCCCCTCCCAGATTACCCTCTTAACCCAATAGTAGGTGCAACCTATACATATATGCGTTATCTTGTATACTGAAGCATAATTGAAAACCTAATCAAATGTACAAACTTCTATACTGATGAGAACATTATAAGGTAATCACAAGTTATACATAAGGTTCCTCAGCACTAGAATTTATCACACAGGTGTATTTGTTCGGCATATGTTACAAAACCCCACACTCGTTATGCCACAGTGCTCATATACAACAAAGTATGTGCTTAGACTGGTATTTACAACTATCCCAGAGTACTAAAGCCAAGTAAGCCCAGACGAGGATCTTCTGTAGGCTAGGCGTTCCGGACACGCTCGCTACTTGAAACAAACAACAATAAACAAAAAGGCGTGAGCTTAAGCTCAGTGAGTGACTAAATTATCAGTTACAATACAATCCTCAAATTTATGCTGATCATAAAACTGCTATATAGCTTAATAATACAACTTACTGGGCCAATCGTGACATTTAACAGGGAAACATAAATATTTAGCTAATGAGTGGCGGAGCAAAGCTCAATGCTCTTAACCTCATACTTCGACTGCTAGTATTCATATATTCATACGTCTTCACATTTAGTCCCTCGGCGTTTCAACTTTCAAGTGCTTTCTCATATTGTCCCTCAACACTGAGTTTCAATATTAAATCACTGCTCAAATGCCTTCACTCATGGTCCCTCAGCACTGAGCCATCATATACTGGTTTCTATATACCTTCTCACGAGGTCCCTCGGCATTAGAAACTATTTCAGTCAATCTCACTAGTGCATTCACTCATGGTCCCTCAGCACTATGTATCATATATCTCCATAGGCCTTCACACAGGGTCCTTCGGCCATGGTTTGCATTTAAATAGCACACATACATGAATTCACCTATTATATATTCTCTTCCACTTGTACATTAATAACGATAATCTTTAGACAATTTGAGAGTCACTCACAGTTTGTCTTAGGCCCTGAGTGGATTGTATGTTTTTTCGAGCTCTTCTTGGTCTGTAAAACACATTTCTCATATTAGGTTTCCTTTGAATTCCTTTTTCAAAATTATTAGGTATGCATGTTAATAACTAACGATACTCTATGTCACTAGCGAGACTACCAGCGAGATTCACACTACTAGGTGCTGCACTAGCGAAACTGGAGTGAATTAGACTAGCGATATCATCTTAAGGAGCGATACCTAGCGAGACTTCAACAAGAATTGTGAGACGCAGAGCCCTTTGCATTTATCAATGACACCCGTTCCGCTGCTCACTCTCCCGCTCCTTAGCGATATCACTGTCTAGTGACACTTGATATCACAGTTTCCTTCCTTTTCTTCAAACTTATTCCTTTGTCCTGCTAAAAACCATATTACAGCCAAAATCAGAACTCCCTTCCTTCTACAATCTTGTAAAGTAATGAGTTCTCTAACTTACCTCAAAATTTCAGGCAATGATTCATCTTCATTTGAGAATTATTCCCAAATAACTTCGGCTGTCCTGCTTTGCTTAGCAGTTCAACTCCACTTACTTCTTCCTAGAGATTAACACATTTTCGCTCGGTTTTAGCTTACACATCCTTCATGGAAGTTGCTAAGAATTGATTCAACTTACTTACCTCAAAATTTCAGTTCTTGTTTCGACGCCCTTGGTTCACTCTCCTTCAAACACTGATTGGTGTTCAAATCTATCAGCAACAATCAAGCTTCTGGTTCCAGCTTCAAAATCATCACGAAACTGATCTGATTTCTACTCAAATTCTATTCAAGTACTTTCTTCTACCTCTCCTCGTTGTTCGTCTGCGTAATAGAGTTAATATGAGTTCGAAAATGTATCCAAAAGGCTTAATTATTCGATGTACTCCTTTATATGTCAATATAAATCACCAACTTACCAGCTCCAGCTTCATCCTCTTTCTAGAATTAGCCAGCGCCACCTTCCACACATGGCTTCGGCAACGCATAGTCTCCACTTACTATGCCACTTACTATGCCACTGATTGCCCTCTCAGCCACTTTTGTATGTCCAACGCATACTATTCTTACGCATAGGCCATCTCAACGCAAAGCGATGCCAACTTCTATCACATAGTAGCCTTCAACGCATACCTTTATTAACGCATATGACACCCTTCTCCCTTCACAACTTTCTCCTCGCCGAGCTGCCCTCTTCAACACATGCTTTTCAGTGGCAACTCTTATAAATCTTAAATATCCCTCAACGCATGGTCACTCATCACCTAGCCAATCACCAACTTACCAGCTCCAGCTTCATCCTCTTTCTAGAATTAGCCAGCGCCACCTTCCACACATGGCTTCGGCAACGCATAGTCTCCACTTACTATGCCACTTACTATGCCACTGATTGCCCTCTCAGCCACTTCTGTATGTCCAACGCATACTATTCTTACGCATAGGCCATCTCAACGCAAAGCGATGCCAACTTCTATCACATAGTAGCCTTCAACGCATACCTTTATTAACGCATATGGCACCCTTCTCCCTTCACAACTTTCTCCTCGCCGAGCTGCCCTCTTCAACACATGCTTTTCAGTGGCAACTCTTATAAATCTTAAATATCCCTCAACGCATGGTCACTCATCACCTAGCCAACACTTAACCATTTTCACTCTCCTCCGACTTAGCAAATTTTCTTTACTTACTTGCCCCATAATTTCTTTTTACTTACTTTCTCTTAATAACATGTACGGGGCTTACATATCTATGGATGACCCATTCCCAAAAACTTTATCATCAGTGACCTTTTGGCCACGTGAAATACCAATTTTACCCCCGAAATTAAAACAACCCAAAATTTTCTCTTTTCCTCGTAATTGATTGCATTGAATGCCGAAGCCTTCATCACCAGAATTTTTCAGGATCATGCAATGTCAACTACCATTATACCAACAAAATTGAATGCAAGGATACTACTGGATGGTCGCTTTTATACATTCTTCCATCATTCCATTGTGTTCTACGAGTATCACAAACATCCGGACGAACTTCTTCCATTTTTCTCTGCGAGTTATAGCGTCTATCGCTTTTTTCATCTTCGTCCAGTGTTCGTTTCAGCAACATCGTGGGTTAGAATCAGAAACATAGAGAATGTAAGTGTTTCTCTTCCTATATTGTATAGTTCTATATAAACAGTCTCTTATGTAGAAGTAAACGATCGATTATCTTCATATAGTTGATCAATTATACTAAGCGATCTCCTACACTATTCTCAGCGATCGCATACACGATATTAGGCGATCGCTTACACATTATGTATGCGATCGCTTATTATGATACTAGGCGATTGCTTAATCCATCACCAGGAGATTACATACATGATACTAGGTGATCGCGCACATGATACTAGGTGATCGCGCACATGATACTAGGCGATCGCTTAGTCCATCACCAGGTGATCGCATACATGATACTAGGCGATCGTTTACATTTGCCTATGTGATCGCTTACATTTTACTAGGCGATCGCTCCGTCTTTTTCTTTTCTGAAGATCATTTCTAACCAAAAACCTTAACTTTTTTGCAGGTCAATGAATCTACTTCACATCTTTGTGCGATTTGGTGGGGAATGGGATCAGTTCAGATGTAACTATGTTGGAGGTCAAATGAAAGGTTTGAAAATCAGAAAAGATATAACTTGTAGTGAATTAGTTAGCATACTGCATGAACGACTAAACGTTGATCCCTACCTGTTCAATATACACATCAAGTGTTGCTATAATCTGTTGGTCCAAGTTCCTCCAATTGACATAGTCGACGATGAAGATCTTAATTTTTTTCTAAAAGGAAGTGATGTATCTTGGATGCCATTGTTTGTATCACTTACACCTCACGAGAGGCATGGAGTACATGACATGCATGAAGAATGCAATCCAATGGCTGAAGCAGTTCCAAGCATTCCAACATATGATTTTCACACCACGTCATCATTGGAGAAGAATGTTGAGGCATGCAACTTGGGGGATGATAGAAGTGAATAATGAGTTGGTCAAAGTATTCCAACATATGACATGTACGGACAGTGGTCAATACCACAGGCAATCTCGATCCCATCTGTGGCAATACCATTCGTTCAAGTGTCCCCCGCTGTCCCAACCCAACCATTTGTAGACATAGCCAGACTATCAAATGCCCCATCGTATGATGACCTCATCATAATCCCCCACGATTGTTTGAGCGACGAAGATATAAGGGAAGGTCAAATTTTCTTCTCCAAATATGACCTGTCAGTTAAACTATCAATACTCGCTATAAAGAAGAACTTTGGATACCGTGTAAAGAAGTCTACAAAGCGTTTACAGACAGTGCGATATTTGGTTGAAGGATGCAATTGGAGAGTCCGTGCAAAAAATTTGGAAGGAAGCGATTCTTTCAAAGTGATGAAGTATCCGAGTGCCCATACATGTTCCCTTGAGATGAGGACGAGTAATCACCAACAAGCTAAGTGTTGGGTTATTGGACACTTAATCAAGTCTAAGTACGATCAAGTAGGCCAAACATATCGTCCAAGGGATATAATTGAAGATGTCCGACGAGATTATGGTGTGAATATAAGCTATGGGCGAGCTTATCGTTCAAGGGAGTACGCTCTGGTATTTGCACGAGGGTTGCCAGAAAGATCATATGCTCTTGTCAATTCATATGGTGAGACACTGAAACTTGCAAACCCAGACACGGTGTTTGAGGCTGAAGTAGAAGATCAGCGGTACTTTAAGTACGTCTACATGGCATTTGGTTCGTGCATTAGGGGATTCTTGAACTGCCTCCGTCCTGTCATAGTTGTTGATGGTACTCATTTGCAAGAGAAATATAAAGGTATGTTGTTGATAGCAACATGTATTGATGGCGACAACAACATATATCCAATTGCTTTTGGTATCGTAGACGGCGAGAACGATGCATCCTGGTTTTGGTTAATGACCCACTTGAAGGTATCAATTGGAGACATCCTTAACTTGGTGATTATATCAGATCGTCACATATCCATCGGGAAGGCTGTATCAAGCGTAGTCCCAGAGGCATTCCATGCATTGTGTATATACCACATTTGGAATAACTTGATGGATAAGTTCAAGAATAAGGACATAATTCCGCATTTCTACCTAGCAGCCAAGGCCTACAGGATGTCTGAGTTTCAAATATATTGGTTTAAGCTTCAAAGATATCCCGGGGTGATAGCCTACCTTGAAGAGATTGGATTACAACGATGGGCACGGGTGTACCAAGTCCATTGTAAGTATGACAAGATGACAACAAATATAGTAGAATGCCTCAATGGAGTCTTAAAAGACGCGAGGGAACTGCCTATTATGAAGCTTCTTGAGCATATTCGTGGTTGGTAACAGAGTTGGTTTTATGTCCGACGTACACATTCCATGGCATGCACAAACTTTGTAACCAACTATGCAATGACTATCCTGAAAGAGGCTAAATCGTTGTCCAGAACGTATCTTGTATCTCCAGTAGGCATGTATGTGCTAAATGTTGACGATGGACATCTTGGTGGGCTGGTTGATCTCCATTCCAGAACATGTACGTGTATGGAGTTCAATTGCATGGAGATTCTATGCTCACACGCAGTAACTGCAGTAGCCATACAGAACATTAACGTCCAAACGTTGTGCTGAAAGTGGTTCACAGTAGAGTGTGTGCTTACCACTTATGTCGAATCGATATACCTAGTTGACCATCGACAAGAGTGGAGACAAAGACCTAACTTCGATGACTTTGAAATCTTACCATCGCGAAAGGTGCCAAGCGTAGGTCGATGGCAGACCGTTAGAATACTGTCTATTGGTGAGGAGCCACGACAAGTACATAAGTGTACACAATGCGGTAAGGGACGACACAACAGAAAAACATGCCAGCAGCCATTGATAACGCCTGCCACGGGGACGCATGGGATGCATGAAATGTAAATATAAGCCACAGGGATGCATGGGGTGCAAGAACTTTGGATACCATGTAAATGTTTCGTAAATGTTTCGAAATCACTATAATTAGATTATCTATAAGTGTCTCAATTTTCATTTGAAATTATTTCGACCTCTTACTTTATACATAATTTTGAGATGTATATATAGGCGAAGGGTAAATGATCGCTTAGTATATATTAAACGATCGCTTATAACGCGTCTAAACAATCGTCTACTGTATATTAAGCGATCGTTTAGTTATATTAAACGATCGCTTAGAACACGTCTAAACGATCGTCTACTGTATATTAAGCTAGCGTTTGTTTATTATATTTAAGCGATCGCTTAGTATATATTAAGCAATCGATTAATGTATATCAAACAACTGTTTTGTATATATTAAATGATCGCTTAGTACATTTATTGTAATACAAGAAATGGACACGAATACTTGCAATTGATAAAACAATTGAATTAAATTACGTATAATAACAAGAGATGTACACGAATATTAATATCATTGATTACCGTAAAAATTTGTCTGCCCATAATTCGGCTACATATTGTTACTAAATACATGCATATTGTTCAAAATTAAGCTATCTCTATTAGTATTCGTTACAAGATACTCTAAAAATTTACAAGAAAAAATCCCACAGTCGAGGGATTTGCCCTACTGAAGCATAGCCTTGATCACTTCACTTCCCACGACTGGTTCTTGAAATTTGGAAGGTTCGTGTTGAATTCACCGACTATCAAAATTGATGGTATGCCCCGCTGAGTAGCTGAAGTCTTGGGTTCACAATGTCCGCACGGATGTAGTCTGGCATCGAGTCGAAGACGAAGATCATGGATTCCCGAAGGTCGATTGTAGCCATGAGCCAATGCTCATTTATGTTGATTGGCCCAAACACGAAATCCACCTCCGACCATGTAGGCTTGTAGTCTTCGTTTAGGCCGTGTGCGAACTCAAGGAACATCAAGTGCATGACCCAAAAATCGGTGTGTGCAACCTTGTTGGTCCAAGGATCCACTGTCCCGTCGTGCATGACTACACCATCAGGTCTTATATTGCACGAGATTCCTTCAATATTCGTGAGGGAATCCTATAGAAAATCAAAGGTTAGATAAAATAACAATAATAATCAGTCAAATTACAAAACAAGTTCAAGGTTACATACCATAAATGCAGTGTTCACCACCGTGAACTGAAGTGAACACAAGTCGGGCTGGGAGTGAAGCTTCAGGTGAATGTGGAGCAGTAGTATGTCCATATTCTACAGAAAACAATGTAAAAGTTTAGTAATATACGAGTCGCAATTGAATTTCTAAACGATCGTTTGTGATTTCATAAGCGATCGCTTATACTAAGCATAAACGATTGCTTAGAGTTTACTAAACGATCGCATAGTTCCGTCTACGAAACTATGCGATCGCTTAATGTTATCTAAACAATCAGTTGAAGTTTAAAGGAAAACTTGCGTTCCCAATCACCCATGTATTCTTCTTTAGGGTTCGGAAGAATTCCTTGGTTCGGGAGGCGTATGCGATTGTCCTCTTCTCGTCCTTTGTCTTCGAAGTATTCCTCCACTTCTTGTATGCAGACCATAGCACATCTGGAATTGGGAACAAGAGGTCATACACTCAGACCGTTGTGATGGGGAAGTTGGGGACAGGGACTATGGGTTCGGGTTGGGGTTGAGGTTGGGAAGGTGGAGGTTTGGAAGGTTGTAAAGTTTGGGGAGTTGGTTGAGGAGGTTGGGAAGGTTGAGGTTTGGAAGGTTGTGAAGTTTGGGGAGTTGGTTGAGGAGGTTGGGGAAGTTGGGATTGGGGTTGAGGTTGAGAAGGTAGGGGTTGAGGTTGGGTTGGTTGGGGAAGTTGGGTTTAGGGCTGAAGTTTGGAAGGTAGTGGTTGAGGTTGGGTTGGTTTGGAAGTTGGGTGGGGAAGTTGGGGTTGGGGTGGAATCGGTAGGGAGGGGGACCAGTTTTGGAGGATGTTGGCTCCCTCTTCTGCCTCTTCACATCCTTGGGTGAAATCTTCTTTAGCTTAGATCTCTTCCGACGATCAGTCATCACCTTATGTTCCTATACAACAAGGAATTCTGTTAGAATAAATATGTAAATAATGTGTATATGAAATTACATCACATAAATACCTCGGCCATTTCGGCTGGGGTTGTCAAATCTCCTATGCTCCTCATATTGAATGATTGAGTGGGGAGCACTTCAATGAAGAGCTCTTCAATAGAGGGTGGCTGTGTTGTGGGAGGGTCGATTGGGGTGGGTTCTTCAATGGTGGCGATAGTGGTTTCTTCTTCTGTGGGTTGATTGTAAACCACTATCGCCATTTCCTTAGTCTCTCCTCCTTCGTGACCTCGGCCACAACCTTCTTCTTCGGTGGGTTGGTCTTCAGCTTGACCATCTCCACCACCACCCTCGTTCTCCCCATTGTTTTCTTTGTCGTCATCGTTGCCACCCTGAATCAGACAAACAAAGTAATAGATTAGATAAATGCTCAACAATCGCATACAAAAGCTAAGCGATCACATACAAGTGATAAGCGATCGCATACAAATGATAAGCGACCGCATAACTGTTACTATGCGATCAGTATGAATTAAAAAAAAAACAATCAGAAGGAATAAAATCTAACCTGGCATAGACGCTCGATAAACTTCCTTAGGTCGTCTATCTGCTGGATTAAATGGTCGTGCTGCTCAAGAACCATTGTTGTCAAGTTTGCCAAGTTGGTGCGAATTGTAGATATATCCTTCGATAGCACTTTATACGACCTTGAGTGTCTGTGCCTCATGGAGGTGGGGTGCCTCTCAGACTTCGCAGCGTGCCTTTTCTTCCCCCTCTAACCACTAGACTGCCCCGGGAGAGGACTCGGGTTGGTCTCCATAACCGGCTGCTGATAAGCACTTGAAAAGTGCTTTCTATTCTCTCAAATTAAGGGAGTTTATATTAGATTTCACTTGTTTGCTAGTGGTTTTCAGGTTAAAATGAGGAAAATTAGAAGAAAAGACTAAAAGATCAAAACCGAGCAAGAATACCGTGAAAAAGAGCTGAAAAACCCAAAATGGCAGAAATTGGGGCAGTGCCGCTGCGCTTGAATGGTGCTGCCGCGACGCTAAAACCCAAGAGCTAGCTTTTCTGATCGCAGCCCTAGCGCCGCGGCGCTCTCCAACAGCGTCGCGGCGCTGTCCCAGAATTTTCAATAGCGCCATGGTGCTATAGACCAGCGCCGCGGCGCCAGTTTTCCTTAAATGAAAAATTGTTATTTTTGGTAAATTTTTGGGCGGCCAAACTCTATAAATTTGGGGGTTTCCAGCAGCCCTAGGCATCAAAAATCAAATCAAGGAAGTGCAGACCTAAAGAGGCACAAAAAGGAGAGAATTGAGTGAGAGTTCAAAGAGTGAGTTAGTTGCAAGGAAGAGGAAAAGAGTTCGAGATAGTCGTGGTGCCCTTCGAATTCCGACGTGAGAGCCAAGGAGATCGTGACGGTGCTACCTTAATCAAGAGCCTCTTTTCAGTAGAGTTTCCCTTTCTTTACACTCTTTCTTTGTATATTTTGCTCAAACATGTTGCTTCAAGCTATGAGTGGCTAAACTCTTTAGTTTTAGGGTTTTGATGATTTGTTTATGAAATTATGTTGATCTTGTAGACTTTCATGGTTTTGTTGGAATGATTATGCTTTTCATTGTTATTGTGTGTAATTCTTGTGGATTGGCCATCTTCACATGTTAGGTTAGATGTATGATTGAGAGATTGTATGTTTAACTTGATCCATAACAATGAATTGTTGTTAATCTATCACGAGAGTAGTTAGGTTGACAATAAAAGTTGTTAAAGACTATTTTTAATGCCATGTAATTTTGTATTTGTTTTAAGAGATTAATAATCAATCGAGTTGCATGAGAAATGGTTGTTTTTGAGACAAAATAACTTGGAATTAAGTATCTAGACTTAGGCATATGAATGACAATAAAATCCATGAAATCTATAATATTGCATGATGAAATAGACAAGGATTCATTACCTTAGAACTCTCTTTGACTCTTGTGTTTCTCACTTTAATATTTTCCTTATTTGATTTATATTTTCCATAACTCATAATTTTCAAATTCAATTCTCAAATAAAATTGATTCAACTCTAGAATAGCTAAGTAACTTAAACCTTCACAATTAGATCTCCAGTGGAACGATATTCGGACTTAACCGTCTTATATTATAACTTGACCCGTACACTTGCGGTTAACACTCAAAGTGCGCATCAGCTGCTCGACTTGTTCTTGTGGCAGAGGGGGTTCAACTTGAATTTCAGTTAGCTGCTCAAGCTAGTCGTTTTTGTGAGAGGACTCGGGTTGGTCTGCCTTAGTGTCAGCCGACGGCTGATCTCTTGACGCAAGGTTGACACATGGCATCAACTCAACCCCTTTTACTTTATCCTCCCTGTAGCTCAGTTCATCCGGTGAAGGCATAAGTCTCACTCGAACAATCGTCTGTAATGCAAATAAGAAATCAATAATAAAAAGGTGAGTAAACGATCGCATGGACTAATGTAAACAATCGCTTACATAATCTAAACGATCGCTTATATCGTACTAAGCGATTGCATGCATATACTAGGTGATCGCATAAACTATACGGCCACTTATTATAAACTCATCGATCATTTAGATTATCTATATGATCGTTGATATACATTTACAATCGTAGAGACGTATATCAACGATCGTTTAGATTATCTAAGCGATCGCTTAAAATTAGTAATAGATGAGTTACCTTTTTGGGTTGGAAGACATTCCTCTCCAACAAATTGTACGATGGAGGCTGAGAACATGTCCACCTCAGAATTTGTGGAAGACAGTTTTGCTTGATTTGGTAGCCACGAATTTGCTGGAAGTGCACAATATCTCGTATGCCCACACCTATAACAAAACATAAACGGATTAGGCTATGGATTACGCTAAATATAGAAGTATAATTAAAGTATAAATTGGACTAAATCGTACCTGGAATGTAAGCACATATCCTTTGATGCAATAGTATGTGGTGTGCTTGGGGTTGTTTGCCTTTTTGATATCATGCGCCTCTTTCTTTCCACATATGATAGTCTTCATGCTAGTCAATAACCGGTTGAAGAAGACAGACGACCAGTCATAGTTGGCAAAGACTTCAGAGTCATCTACAATCCTAAGAGTCTTTATGTCGAATTGTGTCTTCTTGTCTTTACCCATCATAACCGTCTCGATATACAGGGCGAGGGCTACCTTCACGGCGTCTTGATCAATTGTAAATCTTATCTTCTCGAAGGCAACCTCGACATCCTTGACCAGCTTTTCCTTCTTATCATTCGGGTCCCTAGGTCCAAGGATGAAACGCTGTAGTCTCTCGCTGTATGTATCTCATTCGACCATTTCTTCCGTCGACCACTGCCCGATTATGAGATTGAAGTCATCTTGGGTGAAGGTAATCTTCTTCCCCAGAATGTTGAAGCTTATTGAGTCAGCGCTATCCTCCCTCACTTCCCTAGCAAGAAGTGATGGAATAGCTGTCCATTGAACACTAGGTCCACATCCAACAGTGGACCAAATGAGGTCTTCCTGAACATCTCCATCTGATCAGTTGTCAGTTTGCTCTTGATCAGGAAGCTGGTTTTGTGGACTATGTAGGAGATGGTGGCAGGGAAATACTTGTCCTTAGATACCGCCATTATCAACCTACAGAAAGGAAATGCAGTACAACATCAGTTTAACATATTAAAAACGTTTAAATGATTGCTTCTTAAACATTAAATGATCGCTTATTAAATTCTAAGCGTTCGTTTAAATTACTACGAGATCGCTTAGATATCATAGAGTATGGACTAATCGATCGCTTAGTAATCTAAGCGATCTCGTAGTAATCTAAACGATCGCGTAGTAATCTAAACGATCACTTAGTAATCTAAACGATCGCTTAGTCGCATAACCTAAACTGGGCGATCGTTTATTATAGACCAAGAGATCGTTTCATTGAAGTTCAGCGATCTCTTGAGCTATGCTAAACGATCATTAAGCCTGTTGTGAGCGATCTTGAACCTAGTATGGGCTTACCTTTCAGATGAAGCAGAAGACGACAACGAGGAAGAAGACAAAGACGAACCGTCCGGGAAAAGCGAAAGGTCAATAGAGAAAGCGAAAGCGAAAAGGTTGAAAGAGAAATTGGAGAAGTTCAAAGAGAGCGGGAAATGTTGAGAGAGAAAGCGAAAGTGGAAAAGTTTTCCAATGGGTAGGAGACGACTTTTAAAGAAAAAATGGAAAGGTGTGTTTTGGGCTGTTTTAATTTCGGGAGGTAAAATTGGTATTTCACGTGGTCAAAAGGTCATTTATGATAATGTTTTTGGGAACGGGTCATCCATAGATAAGTTTTTAGTTTTTGGGTCATTTCGTGCAATTTTCCCAAATATCATAGAGACCGACTCAAAAAAAAAAAAAGTATTAGAAGACTTTCTTAATATGCAGTGAAACAACGAACATACAAAAATATAATATATTTCTTTCTTTCTACAACCGAAGCAATCATGTCAATAAATAACATAGAGAAATAAAGACAAGTCAAAGAAACACATTCAATAATTAAAAAAAAATTTACCATGGGTAGCAAAAAAAAAAAAAAAAAAAATTACAAACATAAGAATGATTTTCTAAAATTGCAAATAGAGCAAAAAAATATTAAACTTGATTCCTGGTCTTTTATTATTACAATTGATAAGCTTTATATTTAGTATATTAATCAATAGATATATTTTATTTAAAGAATATAATTTATAGAACTAGTATATCATGACTTAATTGTGTTATGCTTGAAGTTGTTTGTTCGATTATGGTAAAATTTTTTTGTTTCATTTTGATATAGAGTTATTTTCACCAAAATAGTTCAATTTTGATGTTGATGGTATATTTTAGATGCATTACTTTTGTCAAATGATATACCAAATATAAATTATGTTAGTTAATCTATTTTATTTTTAATTTTTTATATGATTTTAATGGTATATAAGTTATATTGAATTTGTATATCAGTTGTATAACAAATCGTATATTAATTGATTGATATACCTAATTTAGAGAAGAAAAAAACATATCATTGACATTGTTGATATACCAAATATGAAGTATATCATTTAGAAGGATACTTAAAGGTATAACATTGACATTTCAATTGTATATTAGTACTAATTCAAAATAAATTGCATGTAGATCACTGGTGTATCAATAGTACATCGTAATGAGCTCAAAATGTAGATCATTAATGTATTGGTAGTTTACCAATACTCATTCAAATTTTATTTAAATTGCAACATAGATGTATCTAATAATATATCAACATTCATTAATAATTCATTTCATGTATATTTTTAGTGTATCAATAGTATATCACTCTTGATCTAAATCCATTTTAAATATTCTATTGGCATATCACTAATTTATAAACACTAATTCAAATTTTATTTTAACTATAACATTATGTATCAATAGTTTGTCAGTATAGTCATTAAAAGTTCATTTCATGTATATTTTTAGTGTATCAATAGTACATCACTATGATCTAAATCTATTTTAAGTATTTTATTGATGCATCAATAGTATATCTATGACGCCCCAAAACTTCAGGTATTTTTCCCCTTCATCGAGAACCCGTCTTTTAATAAGAAGTTAGGAGAATTTAGGAAAAAAATTATAATATAATAATTTAATTAATCAATAGAAACATTAAAGGAGGATTGGGTTTTACTAAGTATTATTTGTTTAAGAAAATAAAGATTTAAATTAAATTTGGAAAAAAGGAGAGATTTTATTATGGTGTGGGGAAGAGAGAAGATTTAAATTGGAAAAGATTTTATTTATGGGTTATTTATGAGCCCCGTTTACGTGCTAGGTTAAAGTAAAGAAAAGAAAAAAGAAAAAAAAAATATTTTCTCTCTCTCTCTCTCTCCCTCTCCCTCTTTGTACCTGCGCCCCCTCCCCCATTATTTTTCTTCTTCTTCTTTCCGACTCACGTTGGTTCCTCGGCCAACCAGACGTCGCCAGCCCGCTGCCGGATTCGTGGGTCGCAGGTCCGCCGCCACCGCGAGCCGCCGTTGTTCTGTGAGTTCGCGCCTCCGTCGCTGCCGCCGCAAGTTGTCTCTACCTTCGCCGCGCGTTTGCTGCAGCCACGGCGAGTCGCCGTTGCTGTGTGTCCGCCTTTGGATTCGCGGGTTGCAGCCACCACCGACAAATCCCTCGCCGGTTCCGTGAGTCTTGATAGATTCTTGGTAAAGTTTCGGTTTCGCAACTGATTTCTTTCCCTTGGTTGGGTACCTCGTAGGTTTAGCGCTTGACATTTTGCGTTGTTTTTATTTAATTGTGTTCAAAAGGGCATTGGAAGAGGTCAAGATTGAATCCAAAATTGGGAATTTTTGATGTCTTTAGGCATTCACCAGGTAAGGGATTTACTACCGGGTCTAATGGTGCATAATGCCCAATTATGTCATTGATTATTATTGTGTCACTATATGATTATTGCTCTGGTTGATTACTGCATAAATTTTTACTGGTTATGCCAAGTTACGTGACTTGAATGTGACATGGTTATGCCTATGTGCTTGTGATATTGTGACTCTCTGTGACGAACTAATTATGCCATGACATGTTACTGAAGGTTATCCTATTTGTCGTGCCCTGTACCCCTAAAGTACTATGTCTATGACAGGTGTCCCTCGGGATCACCACCTATCTTTATGTTTACAAATATGATGACTGCGTACCCTCAGGTTGCTCTCTATGCTTATGCCTATGCCTATGCCTATGTCGGGTACACGGGCGCACGCGATAAAAGGATAACAATTTCATTCTTAGGCCCAGTAGTGGGTCTCTTATTGAGTATAACTACTCACCCTTTTCTATGGTTTTCTTTCCAGGTAAAGGACGGGGTGGCAAAGTGTATGACCAAGGGAATCCGTGACCGTGCCATGGGATCGTCGTTGTCGCTTCTGCATCTTAGACTAGGGCATATAGTATTGAATGTGTAAGGTAGCAGCATTCATTCATTTATTTGACCATTTGTTTATTTATTTATTTATTTATTTTGTTCTTTCATATTTGATTTTGTTCTGCTTGAGGTTTTGCCAAATTGTTTAAGGGGTACCCCGCTAAAGCATTTTGACTTCTCTATGTTTGATTTAATGAAATATCAGAATTTAAGTTGTTTCACATATTTTGCAGAGTTTAATAAAAGCATGTAATGTCGAGTCTCTTAAGTTCCAACGTATTTACGAAATGGTCATGCATAACGTAGCGTCCTGTTAGTTAAAAAGTCAGGTCGTTACAGTTGGTATCAAAGTCTAAGTTTTAGGTTCTGTAGACTGACTTATTGTTATAAGTCACAAATGTCCCATGGTAGTAACGGATCCTTCGTCATCGCCAGGTATGTCTTATAATATAGATGTATATATTTAAAGATTTATTGAATAACATTGGTTTGATTCATGAGTATGATTGTCAAGTTTCTCTTGGTAAGGGGTCTTAACTGGCTGATGGTGTATATGGTAGGTTATGGCACCAAAGGACAAAGGGAAGAGGAAGGTTAAGGGTGTGCTCCAAGACCCCCCCGTGTCGTTAGAAGAGCAGGACCCCGATGTCCAAGAGGAGGAGTTGCTAGACGAAAATCTTCAGACGGGGGACCTTTCTGGTTCAGGATGGCAGAGGCTAGTTCATGCACCAATACTTATTACTCAACTGATGTACCAAATATAAAGTATATTAGATGACTGATATACCAAATATAAAGTGTATCAAATATACTACTTATATGTTTTTTTTTCTTTTTGCTATATTTGCAAATTTTAAAAATTCATTACTAAATTTGTAATTTTAATAATATTTTTTTTGCTATTCCTGCAAGTGCCCCTAGAAAAAGGCCAACCAGACTACATATGTCTCATGCAAAAGTAGATTCATACTGCATGGAGAGGTCACAATCATCCCAAATCACATTTTAAGAAATCTTACAATGATTGTCTTGACTTCCTAGCTAGTACCACATGTGCGGGGAAAATTTCCTATATTGTGGTGGTATGAAAATTTTTTCATACTATCTTCATTTATTGTGTGCCATATCAACGCTCTTTTAAAATTTAGGTGGAATCTATTGACATCAATGTATGAAGACAAATTTATAGTGTGAACACAAGGAGTATAGAATGTAATACTTTTAGGCTTAAAAAAAGGTTTAAAAATGCTTCTACTAAAGTGGTCAATTTGTTTGAAATTTTATTGAGTTCGAAAAGAATTAATTAAAAAAAAAATTATATAGATATATTTTTTCCTATATTGATATTCTTATACCAATTTTTTTACAACCAAATATAAAACAAAACTTAAAGCATAAAATCCCACAAAATATCACAAAATTCTAAAATTAAAATCTCCCCTCAAAATTTACCAAAACGATAAATAGCCAAATACAAAAACAACATGTTTGGCTATTAACACATACTAAACGACTAACGTACAATCTTTTTAAAACATAAGTTCTAAGGTGCCTTTGATGCTTCTATTATCCTTCTTCCTTTTGTAATTAACACACACTTAACTTAACTAAAGAGATCACTTTTAATGGAATAAAAAAATGTCAAAATATTAACGAAAAGAAGAGTAAGAAAGGAGAAAAAATAGAGAGAATAGAGAAATGTTAGGTCGGGAGAGAGAAAAATTAATGAAAGAGAGAGGTAATGGGGCATAGATAAACAGTAAGAGCGTATTTAACTATTGGCAATTTGCAAAAATCATCCCCAAATTATGCTGATAGTTGCAATTATACCCTTAAGCTTTCAATTTTAAAAATTAAGCCCTCAAAATTATATAAATGTTAAAATTAGTCAAATAGAACCTTCAAGCTTACATAATTGTACAAATTTTAAAATTTGTATTTTCAATTTTTACTATTTGTGGGTTCAATTTCTATGATTATTGTAAGTTTGAGGGTCCAATTTACAATTGTTGAAGTTTATAGGCCTAATTAATTTTACAATTGAAAGTTTGGGAGTCTAGTTGCAACTACCACCATACTTTGGCGAGTGAACAAAAACATGCTTTTTTGGAGAGAGATACTATTTCATCAATCGAGTCACAGGTATCTAATATATTCATACCTAACGATTTTCCACAAAGTGGTGACGAAAGGTATAATTTGTACAAATCTTTCCATTTTCCAATTCGATTCGATCCATTCATTCGTCAAACTATTTACTCGATCACAAACATTTCTGGAACACCTCTAACATAGAGACAAATAGTCAATTTTGAAAGAACTTATTGCCTTTCGTTATTCCATTATTTTTTTTTTTAATTTATGATTTCTACTTATGAATCATTCATTCTAATTATCATTCCTCATATAATTCTATATAGAAATTCTTTGATTTAAAAAAAATTTAAATAATATACATAAATTTGAATATATAGTTATATTACTTACCTTATATTATAGAATATCAAATGAAAATAATGATTAGTAGTAATTAGAAACAATGATTAGTAGTAATTAGAAGGAATGTTTGAAAAATAAAAAATATTCAAGAAGAAGAAATATATATATATATATATATATATATATATATATATATATATTTATTTTATTTTATTTTTTTATTTTTAATAAGGTTACTAATGCAACATTTGGAAAGTTTAGAGATATTTTAGCAATGAGAGATTAACAATTTTTGAATTTTTCTTTAAGTTTAAGGGTATTTTTCCATCTAAAACTAACGCTAAATGTGTTTTTGAATTATTTTTAAAAACTTAGGAATATTTTTGGTAATTTTTTTTTTTTTTTTATAATTTGGCCATTATATATATTATGTGTTCCTCTCGCAGCAATCTTTCGTAGTATTTTAACGCTACCCCCATGGAAAAATCGGCACTGCAACCCTATTTCAGCTCCACAGTAGAAGTAATTATTCTTATTGATGCATAATATTGAAAGTCCCTATCAATATCTACTAAGGTTTTATATAAATTGGAAAGAAATCAAAATTGATAAACTAACTAATAAATTCATCAACACATAATTAATTAAAAACTAGTACCATAGACATACCATTAAAAACCAAACTGTAAAAAACACTTAAATTAAACAATACCTTGTGTTGATGTCAAAATTTAGACAAGGTAATATATGTCTGTGTCCTCCATACATATAAAATCAACTAAAAATTTATAATTTAGGGAAGAAGAAAAACGTGACCTACAAAATAGGAAGATTTGCACATCAGCATGCTGCTTCATACAAGTTCCGATGCTTAAGTTAGAAAATGATTAAGTGCAACAAATTGAGAGTTTAAGTGTAATTGCAGTTTTCCAAATGGGAATTGGATGAACCTCTAAGTCATAATGATCGAGCAACTAATGCATAATAATTCTTAGAGATAGAAGAAAGATTCTCCTTGTAGTCAATACCATCTTTTTTAGTATACCTCTGGCAACGAGTCTAGCCTTGTGTCATTCAATATTACCATTTGTGCCACTTTTGGTCTTGAAGATCCATTTACATCTTACCCTTTTACTTCCTTCAGACAACAAACTATCATGATGTATATATATAACTTTCCTAATAGGGTTTTGGAGTTGCATTCGTATTATCCTTTAACTCAGCGAGTCGAGGCATGTGAGGCCTGCGCGTGCCCCATTTGGCATTTTGCTAGAGTTCCCCTCGGTCTCGGCCGAGCACCTTCTCTTAGACCCATTTTGGTTTTTGAGCGATCCTTTGGATTAGAGCATGACCTAAACATGCCCCATTAGGTACTTTGTTGGGCTTGCCAAGGCAAAGGCCCAAGCTAGACTCCTTCTCTAGGCCCATTTTGGTCACAAGGTGCTACTTCAAGTCTGAATCTTGTTATCTTCTTGGCTTTATTGTTTATGTTCTTACTTATTGTTATACCTATGATGGAAAATTTCTATCGAAATCTCAAAATTTTGACGGTCTGGATATCTCGATAGGGGGAATTTCGCACCCCCCTCCCCCATTTTGACTAAATTTTGAGAAATCTTGAAATTTCAAGGAATATTTTGAGCATATTTTGATTTTTTTTTTTAGCAATTAGTTACAATAGTTCAGTTCAAGTTTTTTCAATTTTATGTTCTTGATTACAAGTAATTGTATAGTTTCACACGCCAATGTCATTTATGACGAAAGATGAAATTTTGTAAATTGTGCCACTTTTCTAATTTCCTACTTTTCTCAATTTTCAGTTTTATTTTCAATCCAAAACTTTCATCCTTAAATAAATTGAATTTAAAACAACTACAAAAAAAAATCTATATTTATTTTTAACCTCATTCAAATTTTATTCAATTAAATTTTCATATTATTTTACCTCAAAATTGAATTGAATGTGAGTATTGTTTTTTTTACCATCCAAAACTTTCAATTTCACATCACTTTCACCTCAAACTATTCCTAAATTTTATATTGTTTTGTAATTATTTTTTCATTTTTTTTAAATTTCTGCTCTTGCATCAACATTTACATAGACATTTATGATGTACATGTAAAATATTGTCTTATGTTATAGCAATGCTAAATATAAAAGGTGAGTTATAGTCTAGTTAGCCAACATCAAAGTATTCATTAACTAATTATAATAATTTCCATCAATCTTCATAAAGTTGATTGACATTGATATTTCGAACCAACAAAAAAGAAATGTAATCAATGTCTAATTTTCATGTGCTAATCTAAACTTGGTCTATGTACGCTCCTAATTTATTAGATTTTTTCTTGTACGAAATTAACATTTGTTAAAGAAAGACCAATTATTAAGGTCTTTGTTTTCGAACTAAAAAAAAAAAAAAAAAAAAAAAAG
>QLSR01000209.1:1221373-1233177 GCA_031780015.1 Citrullus colocynthis
GGGGGGGGGGGGGCAAGTGAACATAATACAGTAGGAGCAAAACAAATGTATAATTTAAATACTCACATTAGTCTTACTATCCACAACATAGACACTTTCAACGTCAATCAATGCCAATAACTATTTTGAAACGATTGTAATAACTATTAGAGAATTTTCGACAACATAGACAAATCCAGTGTCAATCGATGCCAATAACTATTTTGAAAGAATTCTAATAACTATAAGAAGAAATTAAGCCTACCTAAATCTAGTAATGTGAGCCAATATTTGAACTGAGGTCTTAACAATATAAACCAATTGAAATAAACAAATAATTCTAGGTTATATGATATATACCTCTTAAGCACCAAAAAAGACTGCAACTTCAAAACTTCTTCCTCCGACCTACTTCTTCCACATAACATTGTCCTCAAAATATTGAAATACGAACTACAAATAAGATAAATATAGAAGAGTAAGAGTCAACCAAAATTATAAAGTTTAATAAGAAGATCAACATGATACAAATCCAACAATTACGACATTTCCATCACCCCTATTTTACCTTTTTGCTAACAATCATTTTGAAAGTTTTTTCTCCGATTCGATGGCAAAAATCACTTGTGATGTTACCCAACCATAGACAATATCATGTGTCATGCCAACCTTTTCCAAACAAAAAATATAAATGTTAATATAAAACTAGTAATGGAGTTATATAACAGATCAAACACACCAGAATTCTACAATACCTCCAAAAAAACGACGACATTTAACGATCATACCCATACCAGTTTTATTCATGCTTCAACTCCACAAAAGGTATTTCGCAAATGCATTCAATTCTATATTGAGTAACAAAATATAAGTACTCCATCCACAAAAAAAAGTTCTGTTTTCTCCATACTCCAACAACTGTTACTGCTACAAAACCTATGTGAAGAACATGCCGATCCCACATACTCTGCCCACTCAATTCGTACCACGTCAATGTCATCTTGTGAGTATGTAGGTGGCGCACATTTCATCTATAAACAAAGAAAGCCAAATAAACTCGAGGAACTAAATACGTAACTTCAATTTGCATGAATTTGTAATACGTACTATATCTAAAATTGATGTGGTTCTTGATAATACTATCTCACGCATGTATCGCATGACATAATATCCGCATTCGACCACACCGGATTACTTAGGGCACTGTTTGTATCAAATGCAAAACACATGTTAAGTCAATTTTGTACATGTTTATTGGATAAACTATGTCATGTACGAAATAACATACCTTAATTGATTTCCAATTAAGCTTTTTCTTCTTAGAGTCACCAATCTTGAAAGACCTACAAATGGCTTTAAATGTAACATATTTCTTTATGTATTCATACTAGTTAAAGTTGTGAAATGCTAGCTATAACATACGTACATGCCTATCACATTGATGATATCTTGGTTGAGTCGATTTTTTAAAGGGTCCATCCAAAATATGCTACTTTTTGAATGATCAATAATGATCAATGTCCAATGATTCCTACAAATTTAAAGAATCAAAAAAAAAAAAAAAAAAATATACAGTGCTCAAAATATAGTATAATGCATTTTATACAACATACTTAGAATTGTAAGGGAAGATGAGAAGTTGATTATCCAATCCTGTCATTCTCGAGGACAACAATTGAGCCCGAGATTCTTTGTTGTTTGAGATTGAGATGGAACCACCATTTAAAAACTTATACAAACTCAAAGTCTTTGATTTCTCCATTAGTTTGTATAAATACCTGTAATATCAATAAAACTTTATACAGTACTGAATATATATATTTTAATACTAAACCATGATATATTAAGATTACTTACATCATATACGCATCAATACAAGGAGTGCATATTGGGCGCATATGACAAAAATCTCGTAAGACCTCAACCAAAATCCAGCACTTGCGTTGGATTCCAAATACTTCCATCGGTACAGTGATTTGAATTGATGATCCAATATATTCAAGTTCACAGAGTAAACAGCGTAAAGCAACTGGTGAACTTTGAATGGGTGTCATTGATAGAACTCCTAAACTTTTACTTGGATTTTTTCCCTCTTCCTATTAACAAATAGTGTAACATGAGAATAAATTACTTATATAGAATAAAAACCAACAAGGACGGAAAATGTTACCTTTTCATTATCAATTATCACAAGATCCCGTGGCCATAGTAAGTGTGAGCCTACTTCTTGAGATAACAAATTTTCTTCTCACTTTGTTGGTATTGGGACAGAACAATCACCATGAACAACTACGTCAAGTGAAACCTTCACATTATCACTATTAACGTCATAGTCAAATATAGTCCCCACTCCGACGACATTATTTTTAGATCCGATTGCCAACAAACAAGAAGTTCCATCCTACCATGAGTAAGTTGAAATGTAACTGTTAATGTTTACTAACGTATATTATGTAGAATATGTACTAAATTAAAGTGAAAAACCTACCTTAATGGGTTGTGGGGCGACAGATTTGCTTGAGTTCTATTGTTTATGTTCATCCACCTGTAGGGAATAAATGAACTTACATTACATATATTATTGTCAATGCATATTACAACCAATAATTTCAGCTATAAGATAGACATAAAACCTTTTCTTTTTCAACCTTCACTTCAACATATTGACAACTTCTCGTGTGCTTCAACAATTTTGCCTTCGCCTAGATTAAAAATTTCATTTAGGTGGTTAATTTGTTATTGCATAATTTATGAAAAACTACTTAGAAGATGAATTGAAACACATTAACCTGATCATTCTTATTTTATGCTTCACCACTTTCTTCAATATCACTTGGAGAACCATTCTTTTTTCCTCTCCGTGAAGTCTTAGTTTGGTCCAATAATCCTTTTTTCACCTGTAAAAAAATTATATGGTATTAAATATTTAACATCTACATTAACACATTAAGTACGATGAATAGATGTCACATTCGACCTTTTCATTGCTGGAAACAGGTTCACCATCTCCTTCTTAAATGTTTTCTGAAAAACCATCCTTGTTTGAACATTTGGTTAGATTTTTTTGTTTTTTAAGTTCTTCTTCCAACTCTTTTATACATGCAGTCATCTACGCCTTCTCATCCGCATCAAATGTAACTTTGTCTTCCTTCTTCACTTGTTTTGGTGTATGAAAATATTTACTGGGCATGATAAACTTACCCAATCCTCTAACTACTCCTGGAGGATCTTTGCTCCCCAACGCTTGTGATAGGATATCTCCACCCGTAGATGTGTTGTCACTTTTGACATTATGAGTGACCAACATTTCATCCTATTAAAAAGAAAAAAATCAATATTGAAGGATAATGCAATGAAATATAGGTAGTCAACGAATACTTACTATACGATCCACCACTTCTTGTGTTTGCTTGTCTGGAATTTTTTCCTCTCGATCCATCCGAGCCCTTTTCCATAAAATGCATCGCTTAGTTAGATCTTCATTTGGTAACGACTCCTTCTGCACCAATAACAAACCATCGCACATGAATTTGGATTCAAATGTAATATTAGGTCATATAAAAAATCAAATAGTAGTGAATTAGTATCTTACCAGCTCTTCCGAAAGATTAGCATACCCCTTTCGCGACATTCGATGATTATACATATGTTTTTTCCTCTTTTCTCGGTTCTTACTACTGACCATCTTAATAAAATTACATAATAAAATGTCATAATGATACTTTGCAGCTTCAATGTAAGTGAATACAAAGTTTGAATGTTTCTAACAACAATACTTACTTGGAACTCTTCCCTAAGCCGAAAACTGACAAACGCATCCCAATGATCTTGTTCAATATGGGAATACTCAATCGGGGGGCATTTTAATTTCTCTAGATCATCCTTAAATGGCCTTATATACTTCGTAGTCAAAGCATATTTGAATTGACGGAAACAAATGCCCACAATTTGCATGAGATTCTTCTTTGATCTATGGTCAACAACAAATCCACCCTATGAATCCACACCAAATGTTAGTTGTTAAGGAAAGCAAATAAAATCTAAATACCATTTATGGGCTATGTGTATACCTGAATGAGGTCCCAAATCTTTTCTTTTATCTCCAATGGCACTGCTTTCCAACAATTATATGTAATTGGAACATGTGATCGGACGGACGTTCCTATGAAACTTTTCATTTTTATTGCATTGGACCCAAATGGCTGACCATTCTCATTGTATTGCACCACTCTTCTATGACCTTCACTGCACGCACGAGTGATCTCATGCATTCCAGTAGGTCTTTTAGTTTTCTTTCTCTTAACTTCGCCATCTATAACTGGGGGATCTGCATCACTATCATGTTCATCGTCAACTATATCGTCTAAGTCATTGCTTTGTGCATCGGCAAATGTATCATCCATCAAATGATCCAACTGCTCGTCCTGTGTATCATCAATCGTATCGTCCATCTGTTCACTATGATTTTTGTAAATGTAAAGAAAATTGATAGTTAATAGTATAATTACAACTGTACATTCAATAATAATTAATAATATGATTTATAACAGTACATTAAATAACATTTAATAATGTCATTACAACAGTACATTAAATAACGGTTAATAATAGGATTACAATAGTGCATTAAATAAAAAGTCCAATAATAATAAGTGACACATTTCCCAATGAAAATTAAAGAAGCATATCCGTTGGAGCGATCCCTTCTTCCATTAACAATACCCTACAAGATAAACAAGAAAATCTATGAACATTAAAGGAAAACAAATAAGAACTGAAAGCAATCGCGTTATTTAGATGTACATACTTGATAAACTTTCAAGTGTCAACCCATGTGCCTTCACAATCATCTCTTACATATGGAATTTCGGTTTCATCTATATCAGTTGGTGATGTGCATTTTGAAACTGAAGGACAGTCCAAAGAAGTATCTCCAAGCTCGTCATCATAACATGTATCGGCAAAATCTTTTTGAGGTGGTGTGATAACAATTGACCATTGTGCGTCAATAGGATCCTGTATATAAAAAACTTGCCGTGCTTGGGTGGCTAGGATGAATGGATTCGAAGTATGTCCTATACAATTGAGTTTCACCAATGTAAATCCAAGATCGTCAATTCGCACCCCATTTTGGTTTTCAACCTTGTTGCACTTAAATAATGGAATCTTAAATGTATTGTAGTTAATTTCCCATATCTCTTGAATAACCCCATAAAAAGACATGTCTGATACAATCGGATTTCTATCTTTTGCACTGGACACTTGCATTGTTGTGGCAACTAATGTAACCCCACTATTTTGGACAGTGCGACCATTGTCGCGGGATTGGGTGCTATAACTACAACCATTAATCCTATAACCCTCAAATGTCATCAATCCTGGGTTGGGGCCATGTGCCAACCAACGCACAGTTGAAGAAACCGGTTTTCTATCATGTATTTCCTGCATCACCTATTATTACAAGCAGACATTTCATTCGGTGTGCGACTAGATTAAATGGATATACCAAAAAAAGGGGCATGAAAATTAAATACCTCATCGCGTATCCAACTAGCAAACGGTCGATTGTGTTCATTTTGTAGCCACTTTTCATTATTTACTTTCCTTGGATTTTGGACCTTCAAATACTCCAGATGTTGTCTACAAAATGTACTAGATTTTAGGTGACAATACATTAAACAATTAGATGATTTGAGAATTGTAATATACTAACATACTATATGGTTGTACTTCTTCAGTGTTCTCAAGTACATATAGATGTGCTTACTTTAGTTCCTGCACGTTGGGTCTAACATGACATCCAACTGATAAAGGTTTATCAATGCGTGTTTCTTCTCGTCTCTTGAATGAACCAAGCCCAACAGAATCTAACCCAGATAGGAATTCAGAACAAAATTTGACAGACTCCTTACATATGTGTGCTTCCGCAATGCAACCTTCCGGTCGATTTCTATTCTTACATAACTTTTCAACAATTTCATATACCGTTCAAATGGATACATCCATCGTAGGTAGATGGGCCCACAAAGTTTCACTTCTCTTACAAGGTGAACAGTGAGATGCAACATTATTGTGAAGAAAGAAGGTGAGAAATACTTCTCAAGTAGACATAATGTAACAACTATATCCTCTTGTAGCTTATCTAACTCTGATACCTGCACACTCTTGGAGCATATTGCATTGAAGAAGAAACATAATCTAGTAATAGCGTACCTCACATTCTTAGGTAGCACTGAACGTAATGCAATCGGAAGGAATTGTTGCATTGAAACATGAGAGTCATGTGATTTCAGGCCATTAAGTTTCAAGTCTTCTAACGAGACCAGACTTCTAATATTAAAGGAATAACTTTCAGGAACCTTTATTTTAGATAAAGTCTTACAGAAACGATACTTTTATTCTTTCGATAATGTATAACACGCTGCAGGAATGTACATTTTACTCCCCCGACGTACAAGAGCTAATTCAGTGCTAATTCAGGCCGAAGGTTCATTTCAACTAAGTCAAGTCTAGTACTCATTCCATCTTTATTTTTTCCTGGAACCTCTAGTAACGTACCTATGATATTCATGCACACATTCTTTTCGATGTGTATTACATCAAGACAATGTCTGACATGCAACTCTTTCCAATAAGGCAGTTCAAAAAATGCAGGTCTTCTTTTCCAGTAGTTATCTGAAGCTTTGTCATTCAATTTATTGCCACACTTCTTTCCACTAGGAAAACTTATGTCATTCAATTTATTGTAAATCTCCGCACCTAACATTGGGTATGGAGGACTTCCATTCTCTTGCTTACCATTGAAGGCTTTTTTTTGTCTTCTGTACGGGTGATGTCTTGGCAAAAATTTTCTATGGCCCATGTATACATTTTTTTTCCCATGATGTAACCTGGTTGAATTGGTATCCTCTCCACATACTGGACAAGCTTTATACCCTTTCACAGTACAACCACATAAATTTCCATACGCGAGAAAATCATTAATAGTCCATAGTAGGACTGCTCGCAAAGTGAAAGACATTTCTTTGTATGCATCAAAACATTCAACTCCAACTTCCCACAAAAGCTTCAAATCCTCAATCAACGGAGCTAGGTACACATTAATATCATATCCTGGTTGTTTCGGCCCTGATATCAACATTGACAACATTAAAAACTTCCTCTGCATACACAACCATGGAGGGAGGTTGTACACTGTAATAATGACTGGCCAACAACTGTATTTAGTACTTAGATCTCCATATGGGTTGACTCCATCAATGGATAAACCCAAACGAAGATTTCTTGGTTCTAAACCAAAAGCTGGCCATAGGTGATCTATTAACGTTCAGGAGGGAGAATCAGCTGGGTGTCCCATAATACCGTCTACCTTCCTATTTGTAGCATGCCAACACAAGTTTTTTGCATGTTCAGCGCTCTTGAACATCCTTATAAACCCTGGAACTATTGGAAAGTACCACAACTGTTTAGCAGACACTCATTTTTTCTCTTCTTTTGAGTTCTTAAGAACCTTCCATCTCGATAGATTACATGTAGGACATTAGGTGCTGTTTGCATACTCTTTTCTATATAAGCAACAATCATTTGGACATGCATCTATTTTTTGGTAACTCAAACCTAGGGCACCTAATTTTTTTTAGCTTCATACATAGAATTTAGCATCTCATTCTTTTCAGGTAGGAATTCACTTATTATAGATAGTAATTCAGAAAAGCTTGAATTACTCCATCTAAATCTAACCTTTAGGTTATACAATCTCACAAGTGCTGACAACTTCATAAATCTTTTACATCTCGGGTATAATGGCTTTTTAGCATCGTCAAACATAGTGTCAAAGATATTTGGTGCACCAGGAAGTTGATCATGAGCAGTTTGAACCATGTCAATTACGTTAAACAAATCGTACTCATCCTCATAGTTTTCATTTAACATAGGATCTGAATTGTTGTTAACATTGTGTGTGGCTAAATCTTCCCCATGCCAAAACCATAACTTATAACTTTGATCAATTCCATTGACATATAAATGATCCCTAACTATCGAAACATCCTTAGATATACGATTTCCACATTTTAAGCATGGGCATCGAATGAAATTGGAACCATTGCCATGACGCAAACCAAATTCAATGAAAGTTTCAACTCCAACCTCGTATTCTCTAGATAATCTACTTTTGACCATCCATGATTTGTCCATCACATAATACTAGGGAATTAAGAACTTGTTAATTTCCCCTCCCCCAAAAAAGAAACCTGATGATAAGATCATAATATTAGACAATAACTTTTATCAAGTCCATCTACAGTCGTTTTTTTAAGGGGGTTAATTTGTAGTTTCGTCAATGTCATTTCTATCATAGAAAGTTATAAATGGCAATCTAATTCAAGAAGTTAAGTTAGCTAGGTAGCATGCTTTCGATATGCCAACCAATTAAAAAAAAATGAGAATTGGGTACATGCACAGTTCGTATCTCAAAGTTTCTAAAAGGACACCTAAGCATGGCTTCTCAGCTCAAAACAAAGACAAAAAGTGCCGAAGTGACAGTTCCAACCTCAGCTCGTCATACAGAGTGCATACAAAGTGACATACATACTATTCCACAAATGACACAAGTTTAGTTAGCTAGGTAGCATGCTTTCGATATGCACAACCGATTAAAAAGAAATGAGAATTGGGTACATGTTTTGACTCATCCATATACCTCCACTCCCTTCTTCACAATAAACCCTCTTTTGATTCTGGCTTCACATAACCATCCCAACCTAAGTTCTCAGCAGCTTTTACTCTTCTTCGGTGTTTTGTGGCATTTTCACCATTTTGCAATATTTTCCCTTAACAGTACATAAGTTTCAGCTGTGTGGTTTTTCTTTATTGTGACTTGGTTTTGCTTCCATCTCATGTGGATTTTTCTTATGCTTTACGTCTCCAATTTCCTACCCTTCTTTATGAATCTAGTTTTTTCCAACTGCTGCAACACTAATAGAATAATGTACATATCAAACAAATCTTCCTTGAATTTTTTATCCATTTCTAAGGATGAGCATGCTCTAATTCCAATATCCTAGGAACGAATTCATGTTTTTATTAAAACGAAGAATAAAATGGTGAAAAACAAGAATTCTCCCCTAGCAACATACTGCTCTAACAAAAATTAAATAAAAACAATAACTCTAGCAAGCCTACTTTATTTATACCACCTTCAGATTTAACGCAAGAAAAAGAAGGAATAACTTGATACCTTGGTGATGGCGTGGGTGAGGCGAGCGACGATGAGAGTAGAGCGTCGAGGGTGAGACGATTTCGGACCTCAAACTAGCGACGATGGCAGAGGGAGCGATGATTGGAGAAGGGCGACGATGACCGCGGACGACTGGATGCAGATGTTGCAGAGGACTCGTGCGTGGAGGGAAGACGAAGGCGTCGCGACCAATTTTAATGAGATTGGGTTAGGGATTTTTCAATTTTCGGCAGAGGGAGCGTGACTTTATGTTTTCTTTTTCTTTAAAGGAAAAAAAAAATTCTACAGTTATATATTAAAAAAATAACCCTAAAATTTTAGTTTGCTTTTAAAAATGTATTAAGAAGAGTTTTTTGTTTTTTAAAAAATAATTAAGAAGAGGTTTTTTTTTTTTTTTTTTTTTAACTCTGTTCTTTTTAAAATTTATTAAAAAAGTGATTTAAAAATTTAGAAAATATATTTATATAACTAATTTTTTGAAGAAATAAAAAATCTAAGTTAAAAAAGTTAAATTGAAAAAAGATGAAACTACTCTTTTTTTTCTTCCGCTCACAATTGCCCGAGCCGCATCAAGCCAATCTCTCCACTTTACTCCCAATCTCATATTTTTACAAGTTCATGCTCATATATATGTACTATCTCACAATTTCCAAATTTTCCAATATAGGACAAAAGTGATGTGAGTCATTCTAAACAAGTTTTTTGAAAAACATATTTTTCTCATAAAAGTTGTGATATTAGCAAAAATTTAATGACTGGAAAAGATTGTTGCGATTTAATGACTTTTAATTTTAATCCTAATTTGGTGACATATAAAATTTGTTGAAATAGTAGGAAAAATCAGAAAATTTGCGTCCTTTCCCGCCCAAAATCATGCCATTTACCATTACCCACATTCGATGACTATTTTTTTCAGTCATAAATCAATGACACGTAAAAACAGTCATGTATTCCGCTAAATCCGAAAATTTTCATTTTTTCCCGCCAAAGACGCGTGATTTTGGATTTAATGACTCTTTTTTCACTTTCTCCTCTATTTTTGGCACTATTCATGAGTCATTGAATGTATAATTTGTTGTAGTGGGTTTATATCTATTTTCATTTCATAGTTACACTCAAAATCAACTCATAATCACTTAATGAAATTATTCATGTTACAAATTATTTTACCAAGGTAGCTATAAAAATTATCATATAATCCTTCCTAAATGTGATAGCAAAATTGGAAAGAGATGAAGAAAAATATCACTCATCATATTAAGGAAAATATGCTACATCCATTCTATTTAAGCCATTCTTTTCAATATTAGGTTAATTATTTTATTTTAAAGAGAAGTCTTATACACTTGAAAATTATACATAATTATTGGTTTAATTCTAAAATGGAATCCTATGGAAATGTGTAAATTATCTAAAAATTTATAGCGTTATTGACACAATTATTATTGTGAGATGCTAAGTGAAAAAACAAATTTAAATTAAAACAATAACTTTTCTTTATTAATGTTAACATTTTTTTTTTTTTGCAAAGTATTAAAATCATATTTCTACTCTTTTTTGCTTTTGGGTAGTTTTAAGTCTAGCACAATTATTTTAGGGAAAATGAGAAGAGTGTTAGAAAGATTTTGGTTATTGAATTTTGGAAATAATGGATTAAAAGACCTATTTGAAGGTCCAAAATGATTTTTGCTTTACTTTTTAAAACTTAAAATTCTAATCTTTTACTTACTTCACTATCAAATAATTTTACAAATTTACCCTTATTTAATTTTTTCTCTTCATTTCTTTTATTATTCTTCGTCCTTCCTTCCTTCCTTTCGTTGATCCCATCTGGTGCTTTTCTTCCTCTGGTGCAATCAACTTCAATTTCTCTGGCATGATCAACTTCACGACGAAATCATGCACCAGTGCCCGTGAGTCCACATGAGCAACTTCAACTATTTTCTTCTTCTTCTCTCCCTCTATTCAATTTGTGTTGCAGAGTGACATCGAGTGCCAGAGAGTGAGACCAAACAGTGAGATCGAGCATCGAAGAGCGATACCATGAGAGAAAGGGAGAGAGGAAAGTGACTTGTGAGAGGAAAGGGAGAGAGAGAGAGAGAGGTTCCTTTTTGGTAATTTCACCCGAATTTGACGTTAGCAAAGGGTCAACAAATCTCATTTTCAAAAAGTGGGACAAATCTCATTTTTTCCTCTAAAATTTGGGTTATCAAGTCGGCAAACCCTTGAAATTTGATTCAAGTAGTAATTTAGTTGATCCATGTACTATTTTAGTTTGTAATGATTGAGACTCTATGACCCTATTTGGTAACCATTTTATTTTTTGTTTTTATTTTGAAAATTAAGCCTATAGACAGTACTTCCTCCTTCAAATTTATACCTTTGTTATCTATTTTTACCAATGGTTTAAAAAACCAAGCAAAAATTTTGAAAACTAAAAAAACAAAATAGTTTTTAAAAACTTGTTTTTGTTTTTGGAATTCGGCAAATAATTCAACTATTGTACTTAAGAGAGATGCAAATCAATGTTAGACAAGAGGAGAAAATAGGCTTAATTTTCAAAAAAAAAAAAAAAAAAAAAAAAAAA
>QLSR01000209.1:1233641-1259623 GCA_031780015.1 Citrullus colocynthis
AAAAAAAAAAAAAAAAAAAAAAAAAACGAAATGGTTACCAAACGGGGCCTATACTTTTAATTATAACAATTTGTGAACTTTGATGTATAGCAATTTAGTATATCTTATATTTTTATACTATGGATAATGATTTAGAAAATGTTGTCTAGATTTAATGATACTTCTTACATATATAGATTATTAAATTGATTAGAATCTAAATTTGTTTATAAATTAAGAGATGACCCATTAGTTTGTTATTAGGGATTTTTATAGAATAAATACTCTTCAAGCTAGATATTTCACTAATGGACTTCTTGTTTGAAATATTTCAAAATAGGAAATTTATAGGATTTTGGGGCAAAAATGCCCTAAACAGATCCTAATTAATAAACACATTTATCATTTTGAAAAACCGAGATCTATTTATGGTATGCATAATACATTAATATACCTTTTGATGTTTAATATATTTTGTGCTTTATTTATGGCATTCATAATGAATACACGCTTCCACAATTATAGGCATTACAATTAATATTGTCATCTCCATATCCAGTAGATTATATGCTTATTAACTACCATAATAAATGATTAATGAAATACGATTCTTACATCTGCCATTGTCGTTAACATTCAAGCTCGTTTTTCATTTCATTTCCGCTCGATTTTCCATTTTTTGCGGTCATCACTGTATTGTGAACGTTTATATTCAAAGATTTGCAGAATCGAGTACTCCCCTGTATTGGTATGAGTATGTTATCTTATGTAATGCAGTTACATTGATTCATTCGAAGTTTTCTGTTATAGTTTGTACTAGCACCGATATTCATAAAATATGCACCTTTGTATATAAATACCTTATGATATATATGACATAGTATATGTACTGCATTTACATATCTTAATTATCGTTAATACATTTCTGTTGGTATCCACTGAAACGTATATGTAATATATTCTTATGTATATAATTAATTACAGTCTAGTTATATAGTGCCTTATAAAACATTGTCTATATTTGATAGGATCAAATACTGTCCCCATTCTATATGGTGGAAATTTCAATGAATTGGATAATTTCGTCAACTACAAAGTAGTCAAAATAGCATTGAATTCTAGGATGTCATTTGCTAAATTGCAACAGTTAGTATTGGATAAAACATATGGTGTATTCAATTTTTAGAATGTTGACATTTATGCTTGCATTGGATCGAAGGATTTTATAAAGAAAGATGTCATTATTTCAAAAGACAATGATGTGAAATGGTTGTATCACCTTATTTCCAGTGGTGTTGAAAAGTATTGTTCGTTGATTATTGACTCTACAAGTACATTAGCATTATGTATTCGTAATAGACATCCCATTGAGAACGTTAAAATTAGTCATGATGAATGTGGTCGTTTTTACCAAACAATTGATATGAACAAAATTACACCTGATTTCCAACTTAAGATAGATGACATGTTCCCGTCAATGATTATGTTGTTCAATGTTGTGCGAACGATTGCGATTAGAGATAACTTTCAATACAAGACTGCGAAATCTAACGGGAAAGTATTTGTACTAAGTTGTGTTGTTGATGAATGTCAATGGTCTCTTCATGCTCGTTCGATTGGGGAGGATGAAAATTCTACTTGGATTATTACTCGTTTTGACAATGAGCATTCATGCTCTTTAGATATTGTGCTATCTGGACATAGGTAGGCCACTTTTTTTGTCATAAAAGAGTGCATAAAGAAGAAGATTAGCATTGACGACAGGCAATTGAGTACTCCTAAAAGATATTGTTCACTATATATGTACCGAACATGGATTGAATATTTGTTACATGAAAGCTTGGTGTGCTAGGGAAGCTGCCATTAACGAAATTCAAGGTTAGTCGGAAATATCTTACCAATAGATTCCATCATTTGCCTACATGTTGACTACTAGAAACCCAGGTATATTAGCTATGTACTCTACGATTTGGTGTTTTAAACCATAGTTTATTGTTAACTCCTTACGATTTATTATTTAAATTAATTGCTATAGGTTCAATTGTTGAATATAAGGTTGACAAATAGGGGAGATTTTTATACTTTTTTATGTCATTATCTGCATGTATTTCTGGTTGGAAACATTGTTGCCCTACAATATCTGTTGATGGTACTGTTATGAAGAACAAGTATAGTGGGACACTGTTAACTGCTTGCACTCCAGATGCAAATGAACAAAGATTCCCTTTAGCGTTTTGTGTGGTTGATTCTAAAAATGACGCATCATGGCAATAGTTTATGAGCCAATTAAGAAGGATCAAGAAGGATCATTCGTTATAAGAATGACGTTGTTATTGTCTCTGACAGACATAAGAGCATAGTGAAAGCAGTTGAGCTTGTAATCTCTAATGCGTACCATTGCATATGTATGGTACATTTGCACAGAAATATCAAGCCTAGATACAGGAGGAAGCTCGTACACTCCATATTTTTCTGATGCGCAAAAGCTAACAACGTTGTGGATTTTGAAATTCAAATGCGTCAGTTGGAATCTAATGCACGTGGCATACATGAAGAGTTAGAACCCATTAGGTATTCTAGATGGTCCCGTGCATATTCACCTCATATAGACATTTGATAATGACAAAAAACATATCAGAAAGTCTTAATTCAGCAATTCTAGACGCAAGGAGATTGCCTATTACATCTATGCTTGAAGCTTTAAGGATGATAATGCAATAATGGTTCCATGATATAAGAAAGTTGCTGAATTCTTGACGCAAAGAGATTGCCTATTACGTCTATGCTTGAAGTATTAAGGATGATAATGCACAATGGTTCCATGATAGAAGGAATGAAGCAACCTATCAAGTCATAGATTTTACTAAATCAACCGAGCGACTTTTAAAAGAAGAAATTGACAAAGGGAGATCAATGCAGGTAAGTACACAATCAATGAGCAGTTGTTTATGGACCATTTACATATTCATTCAAAAGTTTTATTACAGGTTAATGCAGTAAACAATATGCAATATCAAGTATTGGATGGAATATTTCAACATGAGTACACTTGCCTTCCAGAAGTTGCAGTTGCAGGATGTGGAATATTTTGCAGATCCTATGCTCATATGCATGAACAATATTAAGTAAGAATCACTTATCTATTAAGGACTATGTGTCATCATATTACCTTAACAACACACTTTCATCAATATACAAAGATTCAATTAATCCTTTGGGTGATCAACGTGCGTGGAATGTTCCTAAAGATGTCAGCTCAATAAATATTCTACCACCGAATAGCAAGCGTCTAGTTGGTAGACCTAAGAAGTTGAGAATTTCTTCACAGATTGAGTTTAAGAAGCGTATTAAGTGTAGTTGTTGCGGAAGAGAAGGGAACAATAAGAAGAGCTGCGGATTTTCACTAACACAATAGGTTTCTTGATATGTTATGTACTTTTTGAAGATTTTTCTAGTTAGACAAGACATTTGTTCATGTTCAGTTATTTGGCTTATTTTCTTATAATACCAATAAACTTTTGTTTGTATACAATTCAATACCATCAACATATATGTCTGACTGTTTATATGTAGATCATATTTGTAATTATACTCCAACAAATACATATATAAAGTTTATATGTTGATTTCACGCCATATACAACAATTTATATTCGATATGAATATAACTGTTTATTGCATTTAGCTATATATGTTCACCGCTTTTTTATATGGTCGATATATTCTGCAGTTTATATTCCATATATGCGAGATGTCACTGTAGTCAGTTTAATGTAATATTTGTCTTATATCCTTATTGCTATTATATTTGACAGTTTATATTAAATATATGCAGCATTTCACTGTCATCAGTTTATTGAATAAAAAAACGTGGTGTTCAGAACTAATGCTAATTGTCTATTGATTCAAAATGTCTACATAAGATTCATAGTGTATAGATATCAACTTAGTTTATCAGAACAAAAAACATAGTTTATCAGAACAAAAAACATAGTTTATCAGAACAAAAACAACATAGTTCCACTGCAAATGGGACATTAGTTTGAAGGATGGTGCATTAAAACCGTCTTCTAACTTTAATTTCTTCTCTTTTCCTTTGTCATCCGCTGATCAAAATTTGGTTGTGAAAGGTGATCTAATCAATTTTGATTGCACGACTGTTCTACGCCCTCTTGGTATATTCGTATCTTTACCGGTGAATGGAGCAGTCCCTCTCAGTTGTTACAAAATATACCGAAGAATATCTATCAACTAATCCACTCTTTGTCAATTTTGAAAAGTTGTCATATAATAAAAAATCACTTACATCATCTATGTAAATGGTGTTGCTATCATAATTATAAAGCATTTCTATTTTTTTTTTCTTGCAACTAATGTTCAATTAAAGAATAAATGTTAAACCACTGTACTCCGCTTATGGAAAATAAATGATAAACATATAGTTCATACCTCAATGGCTTCCCTCTCAGTTTCATCAACATGAAGTAAGAAGTTTGTACTGAGTATTGTCAAACTCAAACATAATCCTACAACATTCTATACTTTCAATTACAATCATGTATTAGTATGTTAGACAATATATGCTTCAACATAAATATATAAATAATCCACATTCAATATATGCTTAGCTATTTTAATCCACATTCACATTCTCTATTCATTTCTTCTTCATCTTTTCCATTTTTCCTTTTTTGTAGTTCAGTAGCCAGCATGTCTAGTTTATTCTCCAGCTTAGCAAATTTACTCAAGACTAATTCTTGAAAATCTAGGAAATACTTTGGGACAACACTGCATTCTAACCTCATCTCAGAAGCTCTACTACTTTCACTTTTGTAATTGACTCGTACACCAATATCTTCATCACTCCCAATCATTTCATATATTTGAAAATGAAAGCAATAAACATTCCAAAATAAATTTGGATTCATCACATGAACATGGATATATGTCAGATAAACAGCTGATCATTGAAAAAAAAAAAATATGTGTATATATTAAATAAACATTAAAACTTACATCATTCTTGTCAAACACCTTCCTTGCTAGGTCATTCCATTCAGGATGCACATCTGCTACCCAATTGACCATTATTGGCATTCCTGCAGACACTTTTTGACAACACACTATTGAAGGACTCGACAAGCTTGGGATGCATTCGTACGCCCAAACAATCAGTGCTTGTGGAAATCCAACTATCCCCACTTGCAATGCATCCGGATTCTTAATTGCCTTTTTAATAGATTCCAATGTTGTCATATATGCAATCCTCCCCCATGGATATGCATCAAATTGCACCTCATCATCCAACATCTTAATATGATCAACTTCTACCCTGATTGTTATTTGTTTTGCTAGTAGGAAGTTTGTTAGGAACAACAGTTTTGTAAGCTTCACATAGTCCTGCTTTTTTACTGACTCTCTAGTTAAAAACATGTCCTTCAGGTTTGTTCTCCTAATCAATTGATCCTCCTTGAAGTATTTTTTTAGGAACTTTCCTCTAAACCTTTGCATATCTAAAGTAGGGAGTTCACCACAATTTAATCCTGTGAGCTTCTCAAATTCACCTATACCAAACTTCACTATCTTTTCCTCAAAATTAAAGGTTAATTCATCCTCCTTTGTAATAGTACACTATCTTCGGATGATGTGTGATAGCAATTGGTTAGGGAACTTACTGATTTTCAGGTTTAGAAAAGAACCAAAAGGACTATTTTCAAACCTACCTAATGTTTACTACTGAGATTATTCTTGATTGTTAGAATGACTTCATTTTTTGAATAAACATTGAGCTTTTGCACACTAGACCACCTATGTCTAGGCAACAATAAACGGTGCATCCTGTAATTTGTTCAAGAAGTTTGTCACTTTCAAATAAACTATTGAATGTTTAATATTTCAAATATTGAATATTTCAAATAAACTACCGAATATTCAAATTACCTCATACAGCCTATCTAAGTCAGCACGATTGGCCTCCCTTATACCACAAGGGATTGGATTCACCCTTTCTTTTGCACGATCATACAGATTTAATTTAATAAACTTGAACAATCATCCAAACTTTGTATGATATAAAAATAAACTTTAGTGTATACCTTAGTCACATTTTCTTTCCTTTTCACGGTGCTTCTTCCTTCAGATCCCCTTGTTCCTTTTCTTGGTATGTTTTCTTATAGAAAGTCAAATTCAATAATGAAAGTCCATTTTTATTTTTAAATTGAAAGTTTAATATGTCATACCTTTTCACAAGTATGGACTTTCGCTTGATGTGTTTTCTTTCATTCACTTTGTAGCAGTGGTGTTTTCGCAAGAACCTATTATCGTGAGAACAAATAAAACAATCATCAAATTTAACATATATATATATATATATATAACAACAAGTGTATCAGATATCTACTTTGGTGTGATCAGATATGTACCTTACTTACACGTACCCTTTGATCAACATTTTTTTCCCCTTTCCCTTTCTGTTTTGATAGTTCTCTCTTCCTAGTTTCAACAGAAACGTTGTCACCATCCTGTTATACCACAATCTGTTACACCACAATGTTATATATATATATATATATATATATTTAACATAAATCCTTGGTTATATACCTCAGATTCTTCGCCAAAAGCCTCTTTTTCGTTGTCCCATGATCTTGTGCCATGTCCTCATCAATATCTTCGCATAAAATTTCCTAATACAGAAAAAAAATAGTTATGAATATGGCATAAATACATATTAACACCCATTTAACAATAGTACATAAGTTATAAACCTCACCAAGTGTTCCCCTAAAATATCCTCTTCCTCCAATATGTCAAGTTCGACCATGTCATCTTTAGGTATATGACATCTATATGTAATATGCGGTAGTAATTATTGTTCTTAATAATTGTTTATTCAAAATATACTATTAATTATTTACCTCAAAACTTGTATCCATACGGAAGTATTTGTGTCCCAAACAAATCCTCCACGTCATCCTGTACAACTTCCTCATTTGGTTGTACTACTCTTAATGGAATTAAGTCACTTTTAGAGTCTCCAAATAACCTTTCATGAAATTCGGACGATGAAGGCAGTTTAGTATTATCCTCTACCTTCACCCATATAGGTGGTTGGTTTGTGTCCTTAGAGGAAAAGATTAGGTTTACATAATTTGCTTCTTTTTATATAATTGATACAGTATACATTAAATCTTACATCAGAAGAAAGGCTAATGACATTGGTCTTCTCCTTTTTCGGTTTGTATGTTGGTCTGCTTGTTGATCCTATAATTCGATTGCTTCGTCTTTCTTCCTTTTTCACCGGTAATTTCAAACGAACCATGACTGCAATCAACCACATGAACTGTATTCATACCTATATACTAACTATATACTATTAACTACAATATATGCATACCAAACAGAATATTTGTACTCATGTTAGATTATAGTATATAAACTAAAGTATATATAACCGTTGTTTCATATAAATTAAAGTACACTAAACAAGTTGAACATGTATATACTCCAGTATATATTTTATAAATGAAATAGTGTAGTGAAAAATCTCCACTCATTAACCGTATATACTATAGCACATTATACTAAACCCTTATGTAAACCCTAGAACATGTGCATTATCGAGTAACTCCTCCAATGCAGAAAACATTGACATTTGTAATCCCTATGTAAAATGCAGAAACAGAGACATATACTATAGCACATTATACTAAGCCCTTATGTAAACCCTAAAACATTTCCATTTTCTTTGATTCGTACAATGTAAACCTTACGTAAACCCTATGTAAAATGCAAAAAACAGAGGCATATTCGCTCATTTGTACAATGCAGAAAACAGATGCCTCCGAAAACATTTGCATGTTCGATCAGTTGTACCAAAATGCAATTTTTCAGTAACAAATCATCTGAAATCGAAGAAACCGAATGTAATTATCTAAAAATTATTGAAAATCGAAGAGCCGTTTCAGTTCGCCAGGTTGTCTCTTGCCTACCCATGGATTCAGCAGCAATTTGAAAGGTTGACCTATTCGGGAATCTCCGGATCTACGCTTATTTTCAACTCCCCGAAGCATTTCGTCGCTTACTACGCCCTTCCTCGTCTCTGGGTGCCTAGGTATCCACCGTAAGCCTTTCTTCGTTTGAACCTTACTTGCTGTGAGCGAACGTAGCAGGAACCGAAGAACTCTGAGACGAAGAAGAAAACTTGAACCAGAGAAGACAAAAGCGGCCACTGAAGACGAAGACGAAAACGACGTAGACAAGAAGAGGAAGAAGAAACCAAATAGAACAGAAGACGAAAAAGAAGAAGATGGCAACTGAAGGAGACGGAGATGCGTAGGACGGAAGAAACTGGAGAAAATCAAAGAAACCAAATGTAAGGAAGTGGAGAGAAAATCGGGGATGGGGAAGATATGGTGTTTATTCCATATATGTGTACGTTGAAAATAAAAGACGGTTGTGGAAGATGGAGATGAATAGTTGCCTTTTTGTTTATTCAAAATTATTGTTTATTCAAAATTGGTGGAAAATCAAAACTGAAAGGCTAGAATTGCAATGGAATTGGACATTTGTGAAATATCATGGCCCAATAAGACATTTATGTAATTTATGGATACAAGAGACCATATATGAAATAAGACCCAACATTGAAGGCCTTATATGTAGAAAGCCCTTGTTATTATTGTGTTATGGAAGCCCATTATTTGGTTCTCTTTTGATATCCATGTAATTTTCATTTTATCATCTTCTAGAATGATTAAAAAATGGTTTATGAGTATAGATTTAGTGTGGGTGTGTTAAAAACTCTTTTGCAAGAGTTTTTTTTATAATTTTCTTTATATAAGGGTTGTATCTCTTTCCCTCGATATAATGAAAATGAAGGGTTTTCTCTTGCATGTTTAGATACCTATATTTTTGCTTATGAGTATCTTGTGATCGTATTAGAGCTTAATGTCTAACAAATAATTTTTTTTTTTATTCTGAATCTTTGGCTCGAAGATTTCTTTTCTGATTTGTATTTTTTTTTTAATCTCTCATTCATGGCGATTGCAGAAAGAGATGATTCTACTTCATATTTTGCTATGGGTAATAAAATTTTCAATCATTAAATTGAATGATGATAATTTTTTATTTTAGAAACTTCAAATTTCTACAACCCTAGAAGGATATATGTTAGATACTTTTCTGGAAAACAATCCACCACCGAAGTATCAGACGAACGCTGGATCTTCACCTTCAACAAATCGAACGATAGGTATCGAATACAAAGCTTGGAAATGTCAAGATCGTCTATTTTTATCTTGAGTTTTGGGTTCCATGTTCGAAGATATCCTAACTCAAATGATTAATTGCAAATCTAGTAAGGAGATCTGGTCCACTTTACAAAGAACTTATCAGCACGAAGCCTTACTCAATTGACGCAGTTAAAAAATAAACTTCAAAATATCAAAAAGAGATCAATGCCTTTGAAATAGTATTTTATGAAAATACAATAGTATGTTGATGCTCTTGCATCAGTCGGTAAGCCAATATCTCGTGATGATCATATTTTATATATCCTTACTGGTTTGGGGACAGAATTTGAATCAATGATATATGTTATTTCTGCTAGTACTAACTCTCCTTCTATTTAAGATGTTACGTTTCTCCTATTAACCGAGGAATCTCTTGTATTGAAAACAAAGTTGTTAGTACGAAGGTTCTTTACCTTCGGCTAATCTTGTTTTCAATAATTCAGAAAAAGGAGAAAGTTATTTACAAATCAGAAAAATTCTAATAATCATAAATTTTATAACCAGAATCAACGTGGCTGAAGGGGTGGTAGAGGAAATCGTGGAGGCTGTGGTAATTTTTGGAATGGTGGAAACAAGCCACAGGTGCTAGATTTGCACTAAATTTAGTCATAGTGCCTCTAAATGCTTCTTTTGCTACATTCTCATCGAAATAATCAACAACAACCATGTTTATTTCCTCCACACTTTGCTTAAAATTCTAATCAATCTCGTTCCCACAGATGAATGTTATGGTAGTTTCTTCGGATCTGAATTTTGATAGCAACTGGTGTCCTGATTTTGGAGCTACAAATTATTTGACCAATAACTTCAACAATCTGTCTACTAGATTTGAGTATGAAGGAGGAAGTCAAATCTATACAACAAATGGGTCAGGTTTGCCTATTTTACATTATGGTTCTACTTTTCTTCCATTTCTTTCTAATCCTAGCCAGTCTTGAATTCTTAAATTTTTTCTTCATGTTCCATCTATTACCAAAAATTTGATCAGTGTCTCTCAGGTTGCTCTTGATTAACCATGTTTATTTTCAATTTCACCCAATATCTTGTTATGTGAAGGATCAGGTTACTGGCCAAATTCTACTATAAGGGACACTCCATGAGGAACTTTATCGTTTCAATGTAAAACCAATACATAAATCTTTGAATCATACTAAGAATGTCCATCCTGCAGTTCTTACAACCATGTCTGTTTCTTCTTGTTCTTCTGTTAGTATGGATGTTTGGCATAGGCGCTTATACCATCCTCATTTTACTATTGTTAAATCTGTTCTTCAATTTTCTAAACATCCATCTATGCATATAAATAAATTAAACTTTTATGATATGTGTGCTCTTAAAAAACATCACTCTTTTCCTTTTCTTCGATTAAATACAATATATTCTGCCCCTTTGCAACTTGTTGGTTTTGATCTTTGGAGACTTGCACACAATCTATTTAGAAATGACTTTAAATATTACATTAGGTTCATGGATGTCTACCATCGTTATACCTGGATTCACTTTTTACAATCTAAATCTGATGCATTCTTAGCCTTTCAAAAATTCAAAACTCTTGCTAAAAAACTATAAGGACATCTTATATTATGACTTCAAACTGATGGAGGGGGAGAGTTCAAGACTTTCATTCCTTTTCTCACTCAACATGGCATTGAACATCAGATTTCATGTCCTCATACATCCCAACAAAATGGTAGCATTGATTGAAAATATAAGCCCTAACCTCTATTTTCCTTTGCTTTAGCACAAGTTAAAAACTATGGTTTAAGGTTGGCTAGGGTTTGGCTTGAATGAGTAGGAATGTAGGAGGAATTCTATTGCTTGTTTAAGTAACTATGAACTTTCCATTTACTTTTAATAAAGGAATAAAAGGGACGGAGATAATGGTATAATTGAATGAGGGAGTGTGGCTGGACTTAGGAAAAATTTTCTAAGTGTTGAAGGAGAATCTCAAGTCAAACTAGGTCAAGAAGTTGGAATTAATTTATGAAAAATGTTAAAATAAGAAATAAATATTAAATTAAATTAAATTAATTATTTAAAGAGAATAATATTTAATTTGAGTGGCTAGGATGAGAAGAAAAGAGGAGAAACCACGTTGAAGCAAGGAGTTTTGTGGCCAAAGATGATTGGCTGGACTGGGCAGTAGCTTGAACCATAAGCAAGCAGCTCAATTACAATGTCAGTTCTCCCAATTCACTCGTGCCATTTTCATCATTTTTGAACTAGAGAGAGCTCTATGAGTTAGAAATCCAATCTAGGGCTGCCAGAATGATTTGAGGTCATGAAGCTTATGAAAACTTGAAAATATCGAAGATTGTCGTAGAAACTAGCAAACCAGACAAGTTAACTTTGAAGAATTTTTCAAAGATGCTCGGGAAGGTTTTTGAAGCTCAATTTTCTTGGTAAGTCAGTTAAGAGATTACCCTTGAGTCCCATAATTTTTATTTGAATTTTATTTGAAAAGAAAAGGTGTTTTGGAGCTCTAAAAAAATTGGGTTGAAAAAAGGAGACTACTGGCCGAAGTCAGCTGGAGGCTACCTAGAGTTGTTGCTTACACCTGCACACCCCAGCCTGCCCACGCCTATCACTAGCGCCTCGCACCCGCACACCCTGTGCGGCACCCACACCCAACTTCTGCGCCCCACACCTGCACACCCTGTGCCACACACGCCTTACGCCAGCCTACCCACGTCCAGCGCCACGCCTTGCCCACTCCAGCGCCACGCAGGTCCAACGCCCTACGCCCCTGCCATCGCGTACTTGCCAGCACCTCTAGCCCACCTACTGCCCACCAAGGGTGCTCACGACTATTTTGAGTAATTTTGGACATTTTTTGACTCTAATTAATATTTTCTTGAATAATTAGCCTTAAGACAGGTAAATATGAATTTTAAGCTGATTTTTGGATATTTTTGAAAATTTTGAGAATTTTGCAAAATGGTCCCTAAATGGGTGGAAATGATGAAAAAGGTGGAAAATAAGCTTGATATGGACAATGTGGATGGAATTTAGTTTAATAGTGTTTGTGAGGACTTCAAGGAGATGATCTAATGGCTCGTAAATGATATTTCAGGTCAAGTTGAGGTTGAAAAAGTCTATAAGCTCAAGGGACAAGCTTAGATTGTGAGTGACACTTGTTTTCTTTAAAAGGATTCTCTTTATAACGTTTAATCATGATTTTTTATAAAATGTGAAATTATGATGATTTGCTAAATGTTGAGCATGATTACTGTTTATACTTGATTTTATGACATGAAAGGCATAATCTACCATTTTCCCCGTGTTTTATGAAGCATGTTAAATTGATGCTTACTACTGAAAAATGATTTGATTTTCCATGAAATGATTTATGATGAACTATTTGTACAAGCACACTTGTTTCCTAAAATGTTTTTCTGAGGGACCCAATGTTGAAGGACGTTGAGAAGGCATATGGGTAACCCTGTGACATGAAGGAACTCAATATTGAAGGTCATTGAGAAGGCATTTGAGTATCCTAGAGACCCGGTACTGAAGGACATGGAGAAGGTATTTGGGCAGCCCAGATAGTTCCTATGTGCACATAATGAGGTATGGCGCTGTTGTGTTGAGATTGCTCAACATCAGCTAAGGCTTTTCGATGTTGGGTTTGTCGAGAATACTTCGCCCCAACTAAGGTTTGTTTTCGACGTTGAGTGTGTTGAGATTGCTCTGCCTCAACTAAGGGTATTTTTGAAAGCTAAGGAATATTTGATGAGTTTATAAATTATATTTAATCAAATGGCTTTGCTTTTGTTTTTTATGTTGCTTAAACATGAATTTTATGATATAAACTATTTTTTCCTCTAATGCTAGCATAATTTATCTTTAAAGTTGCAATCCTATGCCACTCACTGGGCATTCAGCTCACATTTTCCATGTTTTCTATTCCATCTAGGTAGAGAAAGAGTTCTTGGTGATTAGCCCACTCGAGCCTCGTCCCGCTAAAGTTCAAAGCTATCAAAGAATACTTTCCATCACTGTTGTTGTATGTGTAAATAACTTGTATATGTGGCATGTAGACATAGCTCATTAGATGTTGGGAAGTGAGAGTGGACACTGTGTATGAGGTCTAAGTATGGTTGTAATCATGTTGGAGTTTTTGTTGAAGTAAATATGTATCATCGTGTTGCTATAATCATTAGTTTGGTGGATTTAAATGTTTCATGATTTAGGGTTATACACTGTGCGTGGTTATGTTAAGTCATGTTTTCAACAAGCTAGTCAGGTACAGGTGGGCGGTGAGCTTCACAAGAGAGGTGAAGTTTACTGTCCTCACATCTTCTTCTAGGTTAAAGAAGGTAATCTGGGAGGGGGTGTGACAGAAAATATAGGCATATTATGGATATAGGGTTAACTCTCTTATCTCAAGCCTCCTTACCTTTATCTTTTTGGGATGGGGCCTTTGCCACTCCTGTTTATCTTATAAATTGTTTGCCAACTCCTGTCTTACATAACATAAGTCCGTTGGAGAAGTTGTTTGGTCTTAAGCTTGATTATTCTTTTCTAAAAGTTTCTGGGTGTAAATGTTTTCCATGTTTGAGAACTTATAATTCATACAAACTTTCATTTTGTTCTCAACCATGTACATTCTATGAGTATAGTAATTCTCATCAAGGTTATAAATGTCTTGCTTCTGATGGTTGTCTCTTTATATCTAGACATGTTCTTTTTTATAAATCTCATTTTCCTTTTGCTCACATATCCTCTGAATCTAACTCAAAACCTATGTCAGAAACCATAACTCTATCTCACGAGCCTTCTATTATACTTCTTCACATAATGAGAACCATAATGTAGATAGTCAATCATCTGTCTTAGTTTCTGATAACTTTGACCATCCAAATTCTACTAACATGCATCCTTTATAAACAAATTTGATTGGAGCATCTCAAGGTAGGGAGGAATCACAACCTACTGTCCTGACAAACAATGTTTCAACTACGGATCAAGTTTCAGCTCCTTCACAGTTGTGTCCACTCATCCAATGATGATTCGAGGTAAGAAAGGTATTTTTAAACCTAAGGTTTATCTTGTTGATTATAAACAAACTGAGTCGAGAGATGTTAAAGAAGTATTAAAACATTCTTATTGGAAACGTGTTATGGATGAAGAATATCATGCTCTTATAAAATAAAACACTTGAGATTTAGTTCATGCACCACATGATAAAAAGATTATTAGATGTAAATGGGTCTTCAAAATAAAACGTAACTCTGATGGTACTATTGTTAGAAATAAAGCTATCGATTGCTAAAAGGTTTGATCAAACTCCTTATATTGATTATACAGAAACCTTTAAGCCTGTTGTTAAACCAATTATTATTAGAGTTTTGTTAACTCTTACTTTGATGAAGGGTTGCTTAATTCGACAACTTGATGTAAATAATGCTTTTCTTCATGGCATTCTTAATGAAACTGTTTTTATGGAACAACCTTCGAGTTTTCAAAAGTTTGGATTTGTTCCCTTGGTTTTGCAAACTAAAAAAGACTTTATATGGTCTAAAACAAGCCTCTCGTGCCTAGTATGATACACTAAGCTCTTGCTTGCATTTACTTGGATTTCATACATCTAAAGTTGATACATCTTTACTTATATGGTCCTCTGCATCTTCATGCTATATATTTTGATCTATGTTGATGATATAATTGTTATGGGGAATTCTTCTAAAGAGATCGATAACCTAATCATTACTTTGCATAAGAATTTTGCTTTGAAAGATCTTGATGTTGGGACTAGTGTGTCCTAAATCTCTTTGGTCTTGTAGTTTTGTAAATTGTATATACATTTTATTTATTGAATAAAATAAGAAGTTATTTTATCTATCTTATGCATTAAACTCAATCCAATAAACTAAGATTCCATGGTTATTTTATGTAAACTTAAACATGTATGTGGTTGACATACAAGAATAGATCATGTTTAAGTAATAACCAAAAAGGTCTATAGTATAGGAATAAGATTGGGTGCCTTATTCTAGTAACACTACGGATATGGCTCACTTTCTAACTGTTACAAGGAGTTGAAAGTGTTACAAACGATTTGATCCTAATCGTTCATGTAGAGACATGTGAGTGGGGGTATCCTATACAAAGAGTTTGTATAAGACGAGACTGCAAAATGTTTAATTTCTCTTTATAATGCCATTAATTGTAGAAATTAACATTTCATAGGATGACTATAGGTAACTCGACCTGAATCCTGAGTGACTTATGAACTCCTGTCTATGAGGGCAATCCTTTAAACTATATGGGTGAGAGCGGCCAAATTGCCGACTCATTATGCCTACAATTTTGGGGATTTATCTGATTAGAGAGCTGGAAACATATATTCACGAGATGGAATTCACTCCTTTTCGTGTTTAGGTAAGTAGATAAATTACTCCCATAAGGGCTGATTTTGGGTATTGAACAATGAAACCTCACCCTCTCACTAGCTCAAGAGGGGTTAGTTTATAGTTGGACTAAGGAGTTAGATATAGCTACAGGGGTAAAACTGTAATTTGGCCAAGCTTTATTTATGAGTAATATGTGAAGGGTCGACTTACTATTGATTAGTAAATTCTGTGGACATAGAAATATATCTATAGTGCGAAGAGTGCAACTCTAAGTTTTTAGTGGAGTGACCTACAACTAATGAATATTGATTAATCTAATTAAAGAGTTTAATTGATTAATCTCATATCATTGAAGCTTCTAACCAAAAGGTCCATAAAGCCCCCTTGCTAGCTCATAAAGGATTAGTATTAGAATTAAACTTTTTGGTTAAATTGATATGTTCAAATTAAGAAGGGAATTAATTGTATGTGATACAATTAGCATGATGTATATAGATACATTATAATATAGAGTTTATTTTGAGAGATTCAAAATTTATACTTTATATTATAAGAGAGATGAATATTTAAATGAGATTTAAATATTATTTATATGAATGAGGTTCATATAAAAACTATAGGTTAAAATTAATATAAATGAGATTCATATTAAAACTATAGGTTATGTGAGAGAAAGTTATTTGAATATGATTCAAATTTAAATTAAATATGAGGTAATTAATTAATTAATTGTTAATTATTTTATTATATTTATTAAATAAGATATAATAAAATATAATTAAATTAATTAATAGTACGATTATATTAAATTAATTATATTATTATTAATAATTCTCTCACCCGGTCCCAATTACAATAACACTCTCTCAAAGCTTTTGACTACTTACACCTTTTTCCCACATTGAATTAGAGTTAGCACACTATGCTTAAAGTGTTTCTAACTGGGACGACTTAAAACCAAAGAAGTAGTAGGAGGCTATCACTTTCTTCAGTTTTTCCAATGTTGGACAAACTAAAATTTTAATATTTTGCTAAAACTCAACAATATGGCAGACTTCTAGATGACTAAAGGTTCTTTTTTGTGGTATTATTGAGCACCTATTCAAAGATTGTAACAAATTTTACAAAGTCGGTTTGAAGGATGAATATCCGCATCAGTTCAGTAGTTGGCTCAAGTATTCAAAGAAATCGATAAAACCAGAATCACCTCTAAAAATAACAAGCTCAAAAGATGGAGGTACACTTGAGTCTGCCTAAAAATTGGAGAAGAGGAAATCGCCCTTACCTGGTGGTTTGGAAGCATTCGATAGCACAATTTTGAGATCTCTTTCGATGATGGAGTCGCTGGATGGTATGATGGAGACGTTTTCGATGGGTCAACTATGGAAGTTTCAACATTAATGGAAGCGACCGCTGCGAATGGAGAATTGATGAAGATGAAGGTGTGGCATTCATCGCCGATGGAATTAGGTTGCTTGAAATCAAAATTGAATTCAATGGATCCGATTGTGGTAAGCCCTAACAACCCAAAATTTCCTTGATATTGGGTAAAATGGCCAACACGAAACACCCAATTGAAAACATGGCTATTTTTTTAATTCTCTAATTCATGGCCAAAATGTAATGTAGAAAACCCATTTCCCTACTTGATTTTTCCAATTTTGCCCTCTCAATCTCATGCTTGTTCAATCATGTGTGAGTATATATTCTCACAAATTTAGTATATCTCGTCCAAGTTAGGTTTTGTTGGGATTTGATTACTAAGTATTTGTTTTTAAATATTAGAGACGATTTAAAAATAATAAAAAATAATAAAAACTACTTCAATAAATTCATGGTTTTCCTTACCGCTATAGCCTCTATCGTTTGCCGTCATTAGCATCAACACATCTCATATCCAAATTTCTTATTAATTCCACCCGATAGACCAAATGCTCCACTTAGTATATGATTTGTATAATTTTTTCACTCATCTTCCTCTTCTTTCCTGTTATGTAATATCATGCCAAATCTTATATACAACATCTATCAAAATGAAACAATGTTAGCGATATAGGACAATGTCCAATGGGGAATTCGGCATGGGTAACCATAGCCTTTGAGCATAGAGTAGGATGAGTGGTTTGGGTTTTGTAGGGTCAAAAAAAAATTAAAAAGTACATAGTAATTGTTGAGTATTTTTGTCAAATGCTTGATCGTGGACAAATTGAGGGGTTAATGGACAAATTTGAGGGTCCAGAAGTTCTCCTAATCTCATAGAATATATATATACACCTTTGAAGCCCTGACTAAAAGAACTGATGATGGAAGAAAGGTGTCGTTTCTCTCTCCCTCTAGAAATAAAATGTCTTCTTGATAGAAGATTTTCATCGGAACCTACAAAATTTTAGGGGTTTGCATGTTTTTCCCAAATCTATTAAACTCTTCTTTACCCCATTCTCTTGCTTTTTGTTATTCTAACTCTTGAGATTTTGATGAGTTGCAAATAGCATGTATTTGCATGCTAGTTTTTTGCTTTTTTCTTTATCTTTTTCTAAAAGATTTTAAGTGATTTTTAAGTGTGCAAATATGAGGTATTTACATGTTTTTTTCCCTAAATCTATTAAATTCTTATGTACACTATGTATTTACCTTTTGTTATTCCAACATTTGAGATTTTCAATGTCTTACAAATAACCTGTGCTCTCTTATCCAATACTATTGGACAAATCCAAAGATTTAATTTGTTACAAAGTATTTGTATGAAGATTGATTTTATTTTGTTGTATTTGCAAGACTCAACCTACAAAATTTAAATTTTAGTTGTTACAAAGTATTTGTGTGGCCTAATTTTCAGCAAGTTGCTTTAATCATGGACCCCAAATCTCATTAGTATTTTTTTCTTTTCAAAAACATCATTTTTTAGTTTGTTATCTTAAATTTAGAAATTTAGGGATTTTTTTGTCAATTAGTTAAGATTATTAATTTATTTTTAATTTATTAGGTTTGTTTAAAACAGACCATAACTGTAGGCACAACAAGGATATATTTGTCCATTTCTAAATTTTAAAAAAGTAGAAAATAATTGTTTGGCCATTTTGCTAAATTGAAACTGTTTTGGCCATTTTTTAAAAATATCATTCTATTTTGACCATTTGTCTAAATGACCCGTTTCCCTTTTCCTAATGGGAGCCACGTGGATAGTGAGACAAAATACAGGAGAAAATTGATTTTGGATGATAACGATGAAGGGGTCCACTGTGATATGGGTCAAGAAAAAAGCCTACCTTTAGCCAAGGGCAGATTGGAGAAGGCTCAAGGTGGTTGACCTTTAATTGGTTCTGACCATGCAACCCATTTGGAGTTCTTTCTCTTTGAGGATGCGTCAATAACAACCCACAACAACCTAAGGATCTTTTACTGAGATTTTTACATTAATCACCTTCTTTGGGTTTTATATTTCAAAAATGTCCTTTGAATGTGTATTTTTCAAAAAAGAAATTTAGCAATTTTTTGGGACTAAATTACTCTTCTATTTTTTATTTTCTCGTTTTTCCATTTTATTGTATATTTTTCTTTTTATATTTATCAATTGTCATTAATGAGAACCGCTTTTTTATGTAATCTTTGTGTTTTTCATATTTTTTAGTTTATTGTGTTTTAGGTAGAATACGGCCCTAATCGAAATGCATACATTTGTCTCATACACTATGATTTAATGATTATTTGTTGTTTCATCTTCTTATGTTATCTCCCTTAAAATATTGTTCTTATTTTTTTTTTGTTCTTCATCTTCCTCCTCTTCATGTGTTTGCTACAGAAGGAAGGTGTTTATTTCTTATTATTCTTCTTTTGTTTTCTTTGTTTTTCACCTTTTTGCTTTACGTTCTTTATGCATTTTGGTTTGTTATTTTTCACGTTTGCCAGACATGCTATACTCCATAAACAAATTTTTTCCTTCCCCAGTTTCTTATTTATTTTTAATTTTTTGCAAAATAATGAACTTTTATGGAGTTATTTATTTCTAGCGCGATTTTCCTTCTTTGTTTTCTTGCTTTTTTTCTTATTGATTTTCTTCTTTTTTTTTTTAGTTCAAATTTTTTTCAACTTATGTACACTTTGTGTGAATGTTTCTTTAATTTTTTTTGGAACATTATTTTTTTTTTGTAATTTTCAAGGTGTATATAGTATACATTCTTAACTTTTTGTTTATTTTATATTGTTTGAGGTTTATTTGATATATTGTATATCTTTTTTTGTATTCGAAGGTATATATGATATATACGCTATATCATTCTGTAGGTACAATTGTTGTTCCTATTTATATGACAGTCGATTTAATGAAAGGGATAATTTCATCAATTACAAAGTAGCTGAAATACGTTTCCATCATGAAATGTCTTTCGTTCAATTTCAATAATTAGTAGTTTATAAGATAGGAAGTGTAGGCAATTATGGCAATGTTGAGATTTTTGCGTGCATTGGATCAAATGATTTTATGAAGAAGGATTTAAAACTTTCCGAAGATAACGATGTTAGATGGTTGTTCAGACTAATATCCAATGGGACTAAAAAATATTGCTCATTTATTATTGTTTTTTCAAACAACCTATCAATGGATTTTGCCATGATAACTCCCAATGAAACAATGAGCAATATAAACGACTTTCAAGGTCGTTATTACGAAACGATTGATTTTGCGAAGATTAACCTGAATTTTAAAGTTAAGATTGATGACATGTTTTGATCGAAAGAGGTCTTGTTGAATGCTATATGAGCTATTGCAATTAAAGATAACTTCCATTTCCAAACTATTAAATCAAATAAGCAAGTATTGATTTTAAGTTGCCTTGTTAATGGTTGTAAATGGTCTCTTCGTGCTCGTTCGATTGGAGATGATGGAAATTGTACGTGGTAATTAGAAGGTCTGATCATGAGCACTCATGCTCTTTGGATATTGCATTTTCTAGTCCCATGCAAGCACCATGTTTTGTTATTAACGAGTGCACTAAAAAGAAGATTAGCATTGATGGTAGCCATTTGATCCCTCCTAAAGCTATAGTAAATTATATTCTGATTGAGCATGGATTGAACATAAGTTACCCAAGAGCTTGGTGTGCTCGTGAAGCTGCAGTGAATGAAATTTGAAGGTCGCTTAAAGAATCTTTCAAGATGATTCCATCATTTGCATACCAATTGTCTGCTAGAAACCCAAGTATATTGTTTATATCATCATCGCTTATTTGAGATATATCATGGTTTAATTCATATAGTACAAATCATATTCATTTATTTTCGGTTTAATTTGAGTCAACATTTTATAGGTTCTATTATTGACTATAAGATCGATGATCATGGACATTTTTTGTTTTTCTTCATGGCTAGGGGTGAGCACGGATGGCCGAAAATCGAGCCAAACAACTGAAATCGGCTAAACCGAAGGTTAGAGGTCGGTTTTTTTTAAAAAAGCAGTCAGGGTTGGTTTTCTAAAAAAAAATAGTTATAAACTGATTGACAATTAAATCGAACCGTGCGACCTCAACCGAAATTATTAAATATTAAAACATTTATTGATAATTTAATATGATATACTTTTATTATAAATAATATAATATTATAATATTATAAAATTAATACTTATATCAATAACCCTTTTTAAAATCTTCTTTCCAAATCCCAACAACCAATTACCAACCTAAGAAATAAAAAAACAAAAACTTATAGAACACGCCATACGCAAGACACAATGCACGACACTACTTCTCCCCTTCCGGCTTCCACTTCGTCCTTCGGTTCTTCTTCTTCTTCTTCACTCTATAGCTATTCAACACAACTCCTCTCCCCAGTCGGCTACACCCCTTATAGCGTAAAATACTTAAAAACGGCGTGTAAGCTTTTTTCCCTCTGGCCCTCCCCTCACAGGCGTAAGTCTCTTCGTTTTCTTCACCTTCGGTCCTTCGGCATGTCTTCACCTTCAGAAAAAGGTAAGCTCTTTTCCTTTCCTTTTCTTTTCTTTTTTTTCAAGTTTTATTTGTGTTTTTAAACTATTTCAAGTTTATTTGACTTTTTAAGTTTAAAATTATGGTTTTTTTTTTTTTTTAAGTTTTCATTTTTTTGAAGTTTTTGCTTTAATTTTTGGTTAATTATTGTATGCATTTTAAAAAGATACAACTTGTAAACAAGTTTCCATTTTTTCGGTTTTTTTGTATGAATGTAAAAAGTTTATATTATTATCACTAGAAGAAAATTGAGATTTAATGACATTTAAAAACTATCAGATTTAAAATTCATGACAGTTATTTTCAGTCATTGTATTGCTTGTAAAGGTAGAAGCTTCTGTGACATCCCAAATTTTCAAGTAATTTTTTTTTTTAAAAAAATTTATTTTCTTGAATTATTTGGTTAATTGTTTGAATTTTGAAGCTTTAATTGGATTATGTTGTGAAAATAATTCAATTTAAAGTAATCGTGATAAAAAGATTTGGATTTGATTCAATTAGTGGAAAATTGAATTTATTTGGGAGAGATTTAAAAGTTGGATTTAAATTAGAAATTGGGTGAGATTTAAGAACTTGATTAATTTAAGAAAATATGAGGATAAGTTAGAATTGAATTTAAGTTGGGGAATTGATTTATTAGAAAATATTTTGGTTAAATAAATTATTAAGTGGTGGTTGGAAAAGATTTGATTTGATGGGTTGAGGAATATTATATTAAATAAGTTGTGTTTTGTTTGGGAAAAGGAAAAGGAAAAGGCAAAGGAAAATGAAAATGGAAATTTAAATATATATATTTAGGATTCTGGAAAAGGAAAAGGAAAGAGAATTTAAAGAAGTATATATATATATATACTTAAGCCAATATTGGATGTCAATGGGTTTGCAAGTTGTTGCCCAGCTGCTCTCTCTGGCATTATCCCTTTTCGTGAGTTACGCTAAGATTTCAAGACTTGGTTAGGTCAGGACTGTTTGGGTAAGTATTGTTGATTTTCTCGTAATTTCGTGAATTGGTTTTAATTGTTGTTACTCATTGAGGTTGGATTTTAGATTCAGGCTTCCATGGATTTTGGAATCAGAAACAAGCTGTCCAAGTGGGTTTAAGGATCCATTTTGGTTGGACTCATTGTTTGAAGTATAGAAGATTGTGGCTTAGTTGCACTTTGGGGTTTTAACTCAAGCATTTTATGAGAATTGGCTGCTTGGTTAGCTATTTGCACCTAGTCTCAATGTAAGTGATCTTACTACCTGAACCGCCTTCTAGCCATATGTTTAGTTGCCATGATGTAGTAGAACTTCTAAGCCCCATATAATATAGCATGCTTGTATGAAATTCCCATGTCTAAAGGTTGTATGCGGCTGATGATGCATATGCTTATACTATGAGATGTTTATGAACAGTACTGTTAATGTATGAATTCATGGAATGGAGGGAGTGCGAACTTGATTGAGCATGTATGATGGGTAGTGGTACTCCCCTACGTCGGTTGGATGTTCACTAGAGGTTGTGGTCCTTCGGGGTCACTAGAGGATGTGTTCCTTCGGGTTCACTAGATGTTGTGGTCCTTCGGGGTCGCTGGAGGATGTGTTCCTTCGGGTTCACTAGAGGTTGTGGTCCTTCGGGTTCACTAGAGGTTTGTGTTCCTTCGGGTTCACTAGAGGTTGTGCTCCTTCGAGTACACTAGAGGTTTGTGTTCCTTCGGAATCACCAGAGGTAAGAGTTCCTTCGGGGCTCCAAAGGTTTGTGGACATCCAAAGCCAACTGTAGGGCGAGTTTAACCAGTTCCCCATAAAAGTACGTTGGATATGCATGTCTTATGGTTGATGCACTTAAAGGACTTGGGTGCCTAGCCCGGCTCCGGTAGTGGGGTCACTTACTGAGTAATATAATTGCTCATCCTTTCATCTTATTTTTTTTTCAGGTACGGGAAAGAACGTGCTGGCGAATGACAAGAGGAATCTTTGATGGCTTCAGGGGACCCGCAGTAGCTTCCGCTTAGAACTACATGTTTTAATGAGTTTTGCTAAATTGTCAAATTTTGTTTTGAAGTTTGTCTTTTATTTTGCATGTGGATTCCTATTCATGAAATTTTATTAATTTTTGATAGGGGTACCCCGAACAAAAATTCTCTTTTATATGTTATGCATTGTTTTTCTTGAATTTAAATAAACAGAAATTTCCATGGAAAGCATTGTTTCTTTCTTACTAACCGCACAGTGGCTTTCTTGAAAATTTGCATGCATTGAGTAATGGTCCGTTTAGATTGTATTAGTCGGGTCGTTACAGCTTCAATGATATTTGTTGAAAAATATCATAATTGGTCTTCTTATGACAATAATTAATTGTCAACAATGAACAATTATTGACAATCATAAGTTGTCATTTTCAAGCATACTATGACTTTTTATTTTTGTCACCAATTGACTCAAGATGAAGTATTTTCTATATTGTTATGGATACTTACGATAATTATTAAATGTTAAAAAAGAAAATATAATGACATTTTTCTATTGTCAATAATATCTGAACCATAACATTTTTTTGTCAAGAATATATGAACCATGATAAATATTTTTTGTCAACAGACGTTCTATCATGACACGTTTTTTGTCACCCAATTTCACATTACGATAGTTCTGTATTGTCGATAAAAAATATTTTTTGATATTTGTTATTTCTTTCAATCTTGTCATTACACATGAATTTTCATAATCAAGTAATCCTAATTAAACCCAGAAAGAAGAACACAACTGTAAAATACCTTAATATAATTATCATAAAGTTGATAATACTTTTATAAAAAGATCGACTAGTTACAATTGGTGAAGGTTTAACAAGAAACTATAGCTATTTTTGTGAAGGGTGAATATGCAAAAGGAAAAGGAAAAAACTATCAATACAACTGAGAAGATAGATGATGAGGCAACTGTCAATGTTGATGAAGATGAAGAAATCAATGGGAATTCAACAAAAAGGCGTAAGAACAATAAAACATCCATAGTTTGGGAACATTTTGAGCATTTGAAAGGTGATCCTACTAACCCTTATGCTAGGTGTAATTATTGTGGAACTCTTTATGCATGTCACTGAAAGCGTAATGGTATGGGGACGATGAAAAATCACTTAGATAATTGTAAGAAATACCCATACCAAAGAAAGAGAGATCCAGCTCAACAGACCTTAGCTTTCAAAGCTAAAGAAGAAGGTGTTAAGGATGGTCCTTCCCAACTTGTATATAAATCATTTAGTTGACAAAGTTGTCGTGAGGCTTTGGCTAAAATGATAATCATAGATGAATTGTCTTTCAAGTTTGTAGAGAATAAAGGGTTTAAGGAAATTGTAAATAAATTAACATGTTCCCAAGAGCTTAAGTTTGTCCTTCTATCTCGATTCACCATGGTTAGGGATATCCTAAAGATGTATGTTAATGAAAAACAAAAATTGAAAGACATGTTCGTGAAAATGAAATATAAAGTTTGCCTCACTACTGATTATTGGACTTTAGGATAGAATATGAACTATATGATATTGACTACACATTTTATTGATTCTAATTGGAAGTTACATAAAAAAAAATTTTTAGCTTTGGGGTTGTTGAAAATCATAGAGGGCACACCATTGGTAGGGTTATGGAAAAGAGTTTGAAAGGTTGGGGAATTGAAAAGGTCATGACTATACCTGTTGATAATGGTAGTTCAAATGATACCGCTATTGCTTTCATGATTATGAGATTCACTAAGGGGTTGATATGTAATGGTGAGCATTTGCATGTTAGATGTTTTGCACATATATTAAACTTTATTGTATATGATGCTTTAAAGGAGCATAATGAGAGCATTAGTAGAATTTGAAACGCCATTAGATATGTGAGATCTTTCCTTGCACATATGATGAAATTTAAAAAGTGTGTTGAAAATGAAAGAATATCTTGCAACAGTATTGTATGTCTTGATGTTCCCACTAGATGGATGTAACAATCCCAAATCTATTAAATAAATTTAAGTTATCATGTATGAAAAGGAAAATATGATTATTTATTCATACATTTATTTAAGCTAAGATGGAAATTTCAAAATTTGAGTTTAAGGAATTTTTTTTTTGGGATTTAGAAAAGGATGATTTTATCTTGGGGCAAGTAAATTAAGGTGATTAATTTTTGGTAAGATTGGATAATTGAAATAAATCTTAGTGGTAGAAGATTTTATTGGATTTTATTTGATTTGATTTTATTTGGTTGGAAAAGAAAAGGGGAAAAGTGGAAGGATTTGGGAGTTAGGGTTTTGTTTTATTTAAACCCTCGGTTTGCGTGCCATTTAAAACAAAAAAAAAAAAAGGAAAAAGAATTTCCTTTCTCTCTCTCTCCTTCTCGCGCCGCATG
>QLSR01000209.1:1260621-1274746 GCA_031780015.1 Citrullus colocynthis
GTATAGCATGCTTGTATGAGTAGGAATTTCTAAGCCCCATGTGACATAGTATGCTTGTATGAAATTCCCATGCTTAATGGATGTATGTGAATGATGATGCATATGCACATATATTATGAGATGTTTTAAACAGTACTGTTAATGCGTGAATTTATGAGTGAAAGGAGTGAGATTTTAATTGACCCATAAGGTGGGTAGTGGTAGCTCCCCTACGTCGGTTGGATGTTCACCAGAGGTTGTGTTCCTTCGGGTTCACCAGATATTGTGGTCCTTCGGGGTCACTAGAGGTTGTGTTCCTTCGGGTTCACCAGATATTGTGGTCCTTCGGGGTCACCAGAGGTTGTGTTCCTTCGGGTTCACCAGAGGTTTGTGGTCTTTCGGGATCACCAGAGGTTTGTGTTCCTTCGGGATCACCAGAGGTTGAGTTCCTTCGGGGCTCCAGAGGTTAGTGGACATCCAAAACCAACTGTACGGCGAGTATAACCAGTTCCCTATAAAAGGATGTTAGATACGCATGTCTTATTGTTGTTGCACTTAAAGGACTTGAGTGCTTAGCTCGGCTCCGGTAGTGGGGTCACTTACTGAGTAATAAAATTACTCATTCTTTCATCTTATTTTTTTCAGGTAAGGGAAAGAACGTGCTGGCGAATGACAAGAGGATACCTTGATGACATCACGGGACCCGGTGTAGCTTCCGCATAGCACTGCATGTTTTTTTTTTATATGAGTTTTGTTCAGTTGTCAAATTTTGTTTTGAGGCTTGTCCTTTTGTTTTGTATTTGGATTCCTGTCCGTGAAATATTATTGATTTTATCAGGGGTACCCCGATCCAAAATTCTTTTTATGGTTATTCATTGTTTTCTTTGGTTAAATAAACAGAATTTTGCATGAGTAGCATTGTTTCTTTCTTACTACTCAGCATCGTGTCTTTTCTTGAAATTTGCATGCATTGTGTAATGGTCTGATTAGGATGTATTAGTCGGGTCGTTACAATGGAACTCTACGTATGTGATGCTTGAGACAACTATTAAGTTTGGAAGTGCATTTGATAGATTAGAAGATGATGAAGATGCTTATAGGAATGATTCACCACCTACTAAAGAGGATTGGTTAAATGCAAGGATGTTGGTTATATTTTTGAATGTTTTTTGCATTGCACATTGAAAGTATTTGGATCTTTGTATATAACTTCAAACTTGGTTTTTCATGAGATATGTAGAATTTAGAATTGCATACGAAAGAATGCTAATAGTGGAAATAAAATGCTTTCTATTATGGAAAAATAATATGAAGGCTAAGTTTGACAAGTATTGGGGAAATGATGACAGGAAAAATAATATACAATTGTGCATTGCTGTGGTTTTAGATCCTTGTTACAAGATGAAGTGCTTAACTTATTGTTGGATAGATCGTTTTGGGCTAGACATTACCAAGATTAAGGTTAGAACAGTTGAAAATGTTTTGAGGCGTCTTTTCCATGAATACAACAATGGGCAAACTAGTGGTGTTTGTGCTAGTTCTAGTGATAGTTGTAGTGCAAGTGTTGGCGTTGCAGTTAATGCAGGTGCTAGTTGTAGTCCTAGTTCGTGTGAATCTACTAATGATCCTCATATTCGTGGTTGTAGTTTTCCAACTATCTTGGATAGCATTATGGATGTAGATTTGGAAGATGATATGCAAGTGGTAATGGAAAAGGATTATGGATACACATGTTGGTTTCGAACTACTGGGACTACGAGTTTTGAAAGGGAGTTAGAGATTGATATATATTTGTTGGAATCCCTCGAGGAGTGTGTTGATAGTAGTTTTGACATTCTTCGTTGGTGGAAGCAGAATGAGCATAGATTTGTGGTTCTAGTTGTATGAGTAAAGATATTTTGGCCATTCCTGTATCTATTGTAGTGTCTGAGTCAGCTTTTAGTACTGGAGGACGTGTGATTCATGCAAGTTGTTGCTCATTGGCTCCAAGAATGGTGGAGGCTCTTTATGCATTCAAAATTGGTTAAATTCAGACCAGGATTTCGAGCTGTCATGGATGGAGAAAAAGACATTGACAAGTTGGAAGAGGGAGATTTTGCATAATTGTGTTTGAATTTGGATGAATTATGTTTATTTGTTTTGTAACTTTTAATATTGTTTTTTTGTATGGATAATGAATTTTGTTATTAGGACATTGATTGATAGTGTCACTAGAATTTTTTTTGTCATTTAAAAATTTCCTTAAAATTATACTATTTATGATTTTGAACATTTAAGAAAACTAATATATTATTTTAGAAGGATTTCTAACAATTTGGTTTCTTTTTTTTTTAAGACTGCATTTTTCCTAAAACATTATCCGACGACAGAATTTAGAAAATTTGGGAGTCCAATTTTCTAAAATTGATGATGTGAGGAGTCGATGCTTTGGGAGTCCGAGATCGATCTCCAATATGTTTTTTTATTAAATTTTATTATGCCTTTTTATGTTTGCTAAATTTGTTATGATGCTTCTTTAATTATGTTTTTCTTATATAATGTTCATATTAAGTCTTATTTGATTTATAATTAAAATTTCCCAAAGTTTTTAAATCTTTCTAATTAAAATCTCTCAGAGTTCTAAAATCCTTCTAATTTAAATTTATCTAAATTTTTAAATTTTTTCACAAGACTCTTTCTAAATCATTTAAATTTATTTTTTAAAAAATTGCACATTTTGTGTTTTCAAACATTCAAAAATTAATCTATGATTTCAAAAGGTTGTCTAATCAATTATTTTTCCAATGACTTATTTTTAAGACTGTTTCCCTTAAAAAAAAAAAAAAAAAAAAAAAAACCTATGATGGAATCTAGGAAATTTTGGGTGTCCGATTTCCTAGAATTCTTAAGTTGAAGGATCAAACCTTTGAGAGTCCGAGATTTGATCTCAAGAAAAAATGAGTTTAATTAATTTTTTTTATTAAAAAAAATCTTCCTTTATTTAAAGACTGTTCTATAACGGATTTTGAGAAAAATGTAATAATTTCTCACTTTCTTGAAGTGAGGAATTTTTCCTCAATTATAAGGTAGTCAAATTGATGGAATTTGTCCTACTTATTTTATGGGGTAATTGCTTATATTGGAGTAATGAGGGGGTAAATTAAGATGTTATTTTTTTTCTAAAAAAAATTAAAGAATATTTTCAATTCAATGAAATTTGGCCATCGTTTGCTAAATAGGTATCGTGGGGGTGCTAACACTCAATTTTAGTTTTTGCAGACCATTTTTGTTTTTTAAATTAAAAATTGTTTATTTTTCTTTGGTGTCCAATAACTGTAAAAAAAGATTGGTGACGACTTCTTTTTATTTTCTTTTAAAATTAACCATTTTCGAGGACGTCGGCCGCTCCACGTCGTCTCGGACATGTGGCGACTGAAGGGAATTGAATCCCGGCGGAAACGTGTGATCGCGTTCTTTGATTTCTTGAAAGAATTAAGAGTACAAAAAATTAATAAAAGGTTAAGCAACAAACCTTTGCCGATCCATAATTTCAGCAAAATTTCTCCTCGAATCGATAGTCTTCTCTTTGTAGTCTTATTTTTCCAAGAGATGTTCCTTGCTATGACTCTGGCAAGGATCTAGTTTGTAGGAACTACTTCTTGAAAGAATAGAGGAAACGAGAAGAAGAATTTTCTTAGAACTTTTCTAAGAAAATTGAGAGAATTTCTAGAGGAAAACTTTTAGCGTAATTGTAGAGATTATTCTTCTAGAGAGGTGTTTGTGTTCTATGAGGGCTCCCAAGGACCCTATTTATAGAACTCTATAGGTTACTCCTAATCCTATTAGGATAAACCCTTTGCAGATATTTTAAATTAAATATTTAATAATATCTAATATTATTAAATATCTAACCAAATAATATCTCATATTAAGTTGTTTAAAATATTTAAATCTTATTTAAATATTTATTTTCTGTAGAATATTTAATTTGAATCTCATCCAAATTAAATAATTAATTATTTGAATTTAATTCAAATTAATTAATTAATTTCTCCATCCATTTATTTTTATGGATTTCATCCAAATAAATAATTAATTATTTGAATTATATTCAAATAAATTAATTCTCCATATTATAAAGTTATTATTTGAACCTTATTCAAATAAACTTTATAATAAATCATGTAATTAATTGTATCCAATACAATTAATATTTTACCTCATAAATTTGAACATTTCAAAATTTTCTTTCAACATAGTTGATCCTTGTTGGTCCATGGTGAGCTAGCAAGGGGACTTTATGGACCTACAGATTATAAGTTTCAATGATCCAAGATTAATTAATTAAAGTATTTAATTAAATTAATTTTCATTCATTAACTACAGGGCAAACCACTATAGACCCATAGTTGAACTCTTATGCACTGTAGGACAAGTTGTGTCCATGGATATAATCAATATAAGCATGTCGATCATTCATGAGTTATTCATAATTACAGCAAGGTCAAATGTCCGTTCTACCCCTGTAATTATCTCTTATCCTTAAGTACCACTGATTTCTCTAATGAACAATTTGTTTATGATCCAACCACAAACTAAGTCTCTCTCAGGCCAGTGAGAGGGTAGGGCCCCTTGCTCAAGACCCAAAATCAACACTTAAGGAACTACTCATCTACTTACCCTATATGGGAAGGAGTGAATTCCATCTTGCGAAGTTACGTTGCTAACTCCCCATTTAGTCAAATCCCCAAAATGGTAAGGTTATTGAGTTGGCAACTCGGACCATTCTCACCTTTGCAAATCAAAGGATCGACCTCATAGATAGGAGTTCATAAGTCACTTAGGATTAAGGTCGAGTCGCACATGATCATCCTATGAAATATTAATCTCATCAATTAATGGATTTACAAAGAGAGATTAAATATTTCGCGGTCTGGTCTTATACAAAGTCTTTGTATCGGATACCCCCACTCATATGTCTCCACATGAATGGTTTGGATCAAACCATTTGCAACTATTACAAAGTGGGTCGTATAATTAATAATTAAATTAGTGACAACATGTTTTTGTTGCATGCTTCTTCTAACATATTCTTCTTTCAACGCATGGATTAATCATCTTTTGCTTTGAGTTTGTTTTCCTATGCAATCATTAGATTAGTGCAACATTTTTCACAAGTAATAGGAATTGAAGTTAAAGAACACATTGAAGTAAATTTTTGCACTATTTTCTTGTGATTTAATGGCTTTCTTATCCAATATCTCTAAATATTCTATAAATATAAGTTATCATACCCCCAAATTTATATCATGATTGTCCTCAAGTATGTCTTTATACTTTCTCCAATCATGAATTCTTCTACCCTTAATGCAGTATTAGAACCACTCAGAATACTTCCACACTTTTGGGATGATCACCAAGGACAAGGTTTCTCTAGCAGACCTTTTCTCACTTCTCAACTTTATATGTAGCAAGTCATTTTCTCAAACAATTTTTCTCATTTTCTTAGATCGCTCTAGTCTCAAATTTTAGTAATGGATCTGATGTTTCTTTGCGTTGAACTCAGTTACCCACCTTCATTTTGACATACCAACTATGGGGTGCATGGAGGTAGCCAATATGAGCAAGTTTCGATTTTAACTCAACTCTTATCTTAATAAGTTTCCTTTGCGTTGACATTGGAGTTGGTTATTTTTATTCATATTCATTGTTGATCCTAGTTACCTACCTTCGTTTTGTCATACCAACTATGGGGTGCATGGAGGCAGCCAACTATAAGCAAGTGTTATTCTTAACTCCACTTTTATCAGGCTGGAATTCCTTACACTGACAGTGAAGTTGTATTATATAGTTTTTTTTTTAATGCTTGTATTTAGTAGATCTATTCGTTTATCATATCAAACCTCTTACCACCCCTAAGTTTTAGAGAGTAACAATGTCCTCATTACTGAAAATAAAACACCAGGTTGATTTAATAAAATTGAAAAGAGGTTTGATCAAGGGCTTGCCAACATATGTAGTTATTGTTGGGAATTATGTCCTAATTCTCGTGGTTTGTAAATTGTATAAATGAATTATTTATTTAATAAAATAAGTAGTATTTTATTCGACATTTAGATTGCTTAACTCAATCCAATAAACTAGGATCTAATGTTATTTTATGTAACTTGAACAGTATGTGGTAGACATACAAGTGGATCTTGTTGAAGTAATAACCTAAATGGTCTCTGGTATATGGATAAGACTGGGTGCTTTATTATCCTTGTGACAGTACGAATATGACCCACTTTGTAAATGTTACAAATGTTGTAAGGTTTACAAATGATGTGATCCAAATCATTCATGTTGAAACATGCGAATGGGGATATCCTAAACAATGAGTTTGTATAATACTGAACCACAAAAATGATTAAGCTCTCTTTATAACATTGTTGACTAAAGAGATTAACATTTCATAGGATGATTGTATGTAGCTCGATCTCAATCTTGGGTGAGTTATGAACTCCCATCTATAAGGACAAATCTCAATCTTGGGTGAGTTATGGAGTCATGTTTATTAGGGAAATCATTTGATTTGTATGGGTGAGAGTGGCACATGTCCAAGTAAGGAGCTGGGAACATGATGCGCACTTGCTGTGTTTACTGCAAGTGTACGAGTCAAGTTATAATATAAGACGGTTAAGTTCCGAATATCGTTCCACCGAGAATTCAATTGTGTAGGTTTAAGTTACTTAGCTATAATAGAATTGAATCAAATTTATTTGAGGATTCCATCTCAAGTTGTGATTTAAGAAAAACTTAAAAAGGAAAGCAAGCAAATGAGAAACACAAGAGTCAAAGAGAGTTCTAGGGTATTGAATCCTTGTTTAATTCATTATGCAACATTCTAGGGTTCATGAATTTTATTGCAATTCATATGCTTAAGTCTAGAAACATGAATCCAAGTTATTTTCCATAAAAAAACAAACATTTGCTCATGCAACCTAATTGATTACTAATATCTTGAAACCAATATAAGTTGCATGGCATTAAGAGTAGTCTTTAGCAACTTTCATTATTAACCTAATTATTCGCATGATAGATTAACAACAATTCATTGTTATAAATCCAATTAGACATACAATTATCTCAACCATACATCTAATCTAACATTCAAGGATGGCCAATCGACAAAAATTAAGCACAATAACAATGAAAAACATATTCATTACAACAAAACCATGAAGAGTCTACAATATGTTAACTTCATAAACAATTCATCAATACCATGAAACTAAAGAGTTTAGCCACTCATAGCTTTAGGCAACATGTTCACAAACAATTTAAGCATAGAAAGAGTGTATAGAAGAAAAACTCTACTGAAAAGAAGCTCTTGATTGAGGAGGAACCGCCAAGATGTCCTTAGTCTTCACGTCGGGAACTCGAACGATACCAAGACTCTCTCTCAAACTCTTTTCTCTCTTTCTTGCAACCAACTCACTCTTTGGGACTCTCTATTATATGTTCTCTGATTTATCTTGTTTTCTTGTGTCTCTTGTTCTTTAGGGTTGCTGGAAACCCTCCAATTTATAGAGTTGGCGCCCAAAATTCTTTCCAAAATTGTTGATTCTTCAAAAAAGGAAAGTTGGCGCCACACCGCTAGTCAATGGCACCACTATGCTGACCAACATGAAAACCTACCCTTGGTGCTGTGCCACAACGTCGCGTCGGTGTTGTTGCTATGCTTGACTAATGCTCTCGGGAAAAAGTGTCGTGGCAGCGTTGAGCTGGCAATACCCTGTTTTTGACTATTTGGTGATTCTTTCCTCTTTTTCACTTGATTTTGGCTTGGTTTAGTTCTTTTGGCTTTCGATTCTAGTTTCCTTTTTATTGACCTGAAAACCACTAGTAAACAAGTGAAATCTAATATAAACTCTCTTAACTTAAGAGAATAAAAAACTTTTCAAGCGTTTTTCAGAACGTAGGTACACAAGATGAAATTCACTTCTTCTCATCTTTAGGTAAGTAGATGAATTACTCCCAAGTGTTGATTCCGAGTCTTTAACAATGAGGCATCACTATCTCATTTGGCTTGAGAGAGATTTAGTTTATGGTTGAACTATAAATTGATTATTCATTAGAGGGATCAACTACAAGAAAATTGACTATTTTTTAAGGTTACAACCTTTGAAAAAAACCTTTAATGAACCTTCGATACACTTTTTTCCAAAGGTTATCTCAACCTTTGAAAGTGTCAAAATAGGTTTTGTTGAAAATAGTTTTTTAAAGATTTACTAATGTTCAAATATTATTACTTTTCTAAGGTTTATTAACCTTTGAAAATAATTATTTTTCAAAGGTCATATGTCTGCAAGAGTTGGGAACACACATACATAAGTAATTTGGATCTAAAACACTCTAATTTCATCAATTTTAAGAATTAAATATGCTTGTTCATAAAATAAAAAAACAGGGTTTTGATACTTGTTATAGCTCAAAATTGAAGCAATTTTTTTGATGATTCCGATCACGAACACTTCGTGGACCACGACAAGAGTTTTCCTTATTATTCTCTGTCCTTAGAACGGATTGTGGGTTCCAAATTATGATGTATTTGGAGTAAAAATGAAGGTTATGGAGAGTTTGGAGGAAATGAGTTATTGGGATAACTTTTATGAAAATTCTTAACAATCAATCACCTTATTTGATGTGAATCAACTTCTATATAAAAAAACAAACATGCAAATCAAATTCACAACAAATTGACACTAACTAGGTGAAAAACTAAGGGAAAATTTTAAGTGGTTTCATGAGGTATTGAGGTGAATACACTTCCTCCTTCATCCCATGCAACGTTGAAAAACTCAAATTAAATTTTAAATTGAATTTTCTAAAATTCTTTTCATAAATGGTTTTTGTTTTCATTTTTTAAAAATTAGTTAATATTTAATTAATATTAATTTAATATTAATATAAAATTAATTTAAGCAATTAATTAATTAATTTAATTAATTATATTAAATATTAAATTAATAATTTTTCCACTTTTCTCGATATTTTCCAATCCGATGAATTTCTAAATATATAAATCATATTTAAATATTTCCAACTCTCCATTTTTTAACGAAATGTAATACTTACTCCTTAAACTAGAATTTGAACTTTTTCAAATTCTCTCATCATACTATTCTAAGTTTAGTCCATGAGCTAACAAGGAGACTTAATGAACCTACAGATCATGAGCTCCAAAGATCCAAAATTAACCGGCTAAACTCTTTAACCTAGCTAATTAACATTCGTTAATTACCGGGACGTTCCACTATACCTCAATAGTTGTACTCTCCTCCCTGTAGATATATTATGTCCACTTGATATAACCATGATTAGTAAGTCGATCATTCACAAGTTGTTCGTAATCATAGATGGGTCAAAATTACCGTTTTACCCTTGTAATTACATCTTGTTCCTGAAGTCCCACTGATCCTTTAATGAACAATTAGGTTGTGGACCATCCACCAAACCAAGTCCCTCTTGGGCCAATGAGAGGATGGAGCCCCTTGTCCAAGACCCAAAATCAGTACTTAAGGAAACAACTTCTCTACTAATCTTGAATTAGGTAAGAGCGAATTCCATCCCCCAAGACTATGTCCCTAGCTATCTATATGGTCTTATCCCTAAAATGGTAGGCTTATTGAATCAACAAACTCGGGTCACTCTCACACATACAGATTAAAGGATAATCCCAAATAAACAGGAGTTCACAGGTAGCTCAGGATTAAGATTGAGTTACCTTAGGTCGATATTGAAATAATTAGTCTTAACAGTAAATGATATTATAAAGTAAAAGTGATTATCCCATGGTCCAGTCTTATTCAAACTCATTCAATAGGATGTCCCCACTCTCATGTACTTACATGAACAATATAGGATCACATCGTTTCTATCAAATACAAAATAGACCGCATCCATAGTCCCCAGGATAAGGTATCCAACCTTATCCCTATATTATAGACCGTTTTGGTTATTACCTAAACTTGATCCATTTATGTCTACACAAAAAGTCTAAGTATTCCAACTATATCAGGAGCTTCTTAGTTTATTGGATTTAGGGTTATCTTAAACGCAATTCACATATTCAATAACATTTTTACTAAATAAACCTCGATAACAACTTTATTGAAAATAGAATATGTTTAAAGTTTACAAACCACGAGTTTTAGGACATAAAACCTAACAATGTCTTCGATAATGTCAAATTAATTATCAATAATTATGTATTGTCAAATGGTTTTTTTTCTAAGGTTTTCATAAAAACTTCTTTATAAACATTGTATATCCTTTGAAAATTCTCTCACAAAACCTTTTATTATAAGAATGAGATAGAAAAAATAGGCAATGGCATGGATGAGAGTAAACTTATATGTCATAAAAGTAAACAAAAAGACAATTGAAATTTTATAACATATTTATGCATCTCTGCCATCATTGTTTGAAATCTATCCTCAAAACGATTTTCTAATTCGCTAATTTGATACTTGAGTGCTTGTACCTCAGCTTTTCTTTGTCATTCAGATTCTTGAAGACATTGTTCAGACTCATTAAGGCTACGCTCAAAATCACATACATTAGATGATGATCCAAACAAGTTAAAAGGAGTAATACCCATCTCATAACCATGAACGTGTCTGTGTTTCTCCACTCCAAATACTTGTAACAAAATCTCATCTTCGTTCATGTCAGGTGTACGATCGATCACTTAAGAAGCATATGATTTAAGTTTTGACTATAAACAAATTTACATTTTATAATTCAAAGTTAGGACATATATAAATTCAAAGTGTTTACAAATATACTCTATCATCTCTAGTTGGATAGGACAAATTGATTTTCTTTCTCAAAATTAAAAAAATACCCCTCTTTGGCATCTCATGGTTAATGATGACAATTCCACAACAAAAAAAGTTGTGCAGTCAAACATGACAAATAGGAAAAAACAATTATCCTGCATATAGACTTCATGTTGGCAGAGCAATTTTCAAATAAAATTAATGGATTATTACGATAGGTTTGTTCCCCACCATGTTTCTGTTGTATATTATACTGTATACGCTAATGAGATTAAACAAAACATATAAATTTCTTTAGTAGCCTTCTTACGATGAGGATACAAATAATTACAATAAAACTTTGTACATTTTCAGGTTTTGATACCATGTTTAAGTTCTTAAGCCATCTAGGAATTAAAGGAATCAATCCCACAAGTAAACCATGGTAGATATGGAAAGAGGAACAATAGTGGGAAAGGTACAAAAAGGAATTGAAGGAAAAACTAAGAAAAAAAACACATTCAAGTATACTTTATCACATGAAAGAATTATTTGTCTCGATTAATATTCAACTATAGACAAAATCAAAATTAAATTAGGAGAGTTCTTCGAATCAATCTTTTCCTGAACATAGCAACAAAGACCATAAATTAATGGTCCTAACTCAAAATCTAACCAATAACATCATATATATCCATTCTTTTGTACTTACTATTTTTACGTGTATAGTTTCATTCATAGCCAAACAATTATTGCTCAAGTGAGTAAGCTCCCATATTCTAATTCAACTAGGTTCTTCATTAGTATCTCGAATCTATTTAAGTGAAAAATATTATATATTAGATAATTTGACTAAATTAAAAGTAGTTTATGTAATTTTTCATTTAATTACCTCATTTTCAACTCTTTGTTGTATACTTTGTGAACCACATGTGTGATATACATTCAATGTAGAACAGTTCTTTTTGGTTTCTTTCATACATCTCTTCTATTTAAAAAGTAGAGTATGAGCATCAATAAAAATAAAATCAATAAGCTTGATTGTTTTTATGTACATAAAAAAGATATTAGAATATAACCTGATATTCAGTTGACTTCCATAACTTTGCAAAATATTTTGCATCTCCTCTGACAATTTCTAGTGGAATATTTGCCAAAGCTTCTACAACAGTATCATATTTGTGCAACCATTTGTTATTTGAACTATCTCTCCAATTGTTATAAGATCGATGAATTTGAAGCATCACTGAAGCTTCATGACCTTCAACTTTAAGTCACTCATGCAAAAAAAAAAAAAAAAAAAAAAAGGGGATTTGGAGGATAATTCTGTAGGAGGTAAATTGAAAAAAAAAAAAAAAAAGGGGATTTGGAGGATAATTCTGTAGGAGGTAAATTGAAAAAAAAAAAAAAAAAGGGGATTTGGAGGATAATTCTGTAGGAGGTAAATTGAAAAAAAAAAAAAAAAAGGGGATTTGGAGGATAATTCTGTAGGAGGTAAATTGAAAAAAAAAAAAAAAAAGGGGATTTGGAGGATAATTCTGTAGGAGGTAAATTGAAAAAAAAAAAAAAAAAGGGGATTTGGAGGATAATTCTGTAGGAGGTAAATTGAAAAAAAAAAAAAAAAAGGGGATTTGGAGGATAATTCTGTAGGAGGTAAATTGAAAAAAAAAAAAAAAAATGGTAGTTGTAGTCTAATTATGTAAGAGGTAAATTGAAAAAAAAAAAAAAAAACTACTATTTTTCACATACCATTGTAAGCTCAAATAGTTTCTTTTTTGTTGTTGTATCAATATCTCTTCAACTTTTTCACTCCTAAAGGAGTAAAATTGACTTGTCTAGCTAAGATAGTGCATCGACTTTTAAAGATATCAACATTATCTCCAAGGGGTTGTCTCACTACTACAACTCTGGGTTTTAAAACTGACATTAAAGGTACAATCTCGGTTGAGTTATTAAAGGTCTTCAATGTAAGTTTTTGACTTACATTAAAGACATTAAGGACAATCAACATCAAACACCTTTAATAAAACTTTCTTCAATCCCAGTTGTCTTTAATGTCGGTTGCCTAACATTAAATGTCTGTTTTTGTGACAGGGAATTCTTGTCATGGTTTTGTTATTGAAAAATTAAAAAAAAAAAAAATAACTTACTATTACATGCACAAAATAAAATTTTAGTTGCTTTTGTATATACAACTCAACTCTCAATAAACACAAAAATTAACTAATTCACACCAAAAAAAGAAAAAAAAAAGTGACAAATTGATTAACTAAGTAACCTATTAACAAGTTACATTGATCAATTTATACATAGAGCTCTAAAGTTTAAAGATTGAGAGCGTTGGTTGTCTACTTTGAAGGGTCCGAATTCGTCCAAAATCCACCATACACCTTAACTTATCATACTAATTAGTCCAAACCTATAAACCAACAACCTTTCACAAGTTAGAGATATCCAAGGTTTGTTAAACAATATGCAATGCGTTATTTAATTGATCTAAAGAAAGTTTTAACACATAAAACTTACCAAAGATGACTCTGAGTTCTAGTTGAAAATGTTATTGGACAACACAAGTAGAATTTGACCTTTGTCACCCTCAAGTGAAAGCAAATGCACATCATTAGCTAAGTAATTGAGCATAATACATTTAATTAATTTTCTTTTATAACATTTACACTGAAATAACATTACATAATTAAGATTCATATTCAACATGACATATTACCCGCAAAACATAAATTTCAAAATAAGATTACATTATATCCAAACACCATAATAATATTATCAAATATATGTAAACATAGTATGGAAAGTGCACCATTGGGCAAGGCGATTGAGTTTAAAAAGAATGAACTTGGAAATACCATTTTAATATTGTTGTGGCAATCAAACAAAGGCTTTCTAATAATCAAATGGTAAGCAATGCACATAATCTGCAACATCGTATTCCTGTGCACTGCAAAAAATTTAAGTATAGACATAGAAACACTTCACGTTGAAATTACTTGCTAATCACAAATAATTGTCTTTTTGAGTGTTAAATATTTCGTGAAGTCTCATCGTCAGTCTCGCCAACTAGCTTTTTTCATATATACGAAATCGCTAGCTTCACCACACCACATCCAGGGATAAAGCACAACACCTACAAATAACATAATAAACAAATCATCAATCTCAACCTCCCCTCCCTTGATAAGAACATAAAAAAAGTTGATTATAAGAAAGCTGAAACTCAACTAATACCCCTTAAATACTAATATTTCTAGAAAATTATCTTAGAGAAATTTATATTTAAATTCAACTAAATCAAGTCAAGAAGATGGATCAAACATAATAAATTAAAAAAAAAAAAAAAAAAAAAA
>QLSR01000209.1:1274971-1365403 GCA_031780015.1 Citrullus colocynthis
AAAAAAAAAAAAAAAAAAAAAAGACATGTAACCGAGAACAAGAGATAAAGAAAAAAAAAATTTATCACATGGCAAATTATGATTAGACAATATAGTGGGATGTACACAAGTAAGTGAAATACAACTAAGTCTTTTTCATCTAATAATAAGAGTTTGCTAAACTTATAATTATCACAAAGTAGCTCTTTGAAACAGAGCATAAAACAAATAAATCATTTTAAATTTAGCTAAACTCATTTGCTTAAGTTCTTGGGGTTGATTGGTTATTTAACGTATATTAGGCAAGAGGTCTTGTATTTGGATCAATAGACTGAATTAACTCTTCAACCATAACAGTTCATTAGCCTCCATTTTTTTCTTTCAGAATTTTCTGGTAAACTGAATAAAAATAAATTGTAGTGAATAAAGAATCAACTTATCAATAACAAAAATGCAGTGTGCAAAGTAAATTTATTTGAGTAACATATATATAAACTAGCTTTGAGTAATGAGTTAAAAAGTAGATCATACATAGTACGTATAAAATGCTGTGTCTCAAATATACTCAGATACCTATGGCTAATCTACACTTCCGCATAACAGAAAAGTTATCGGCAATAGAAAAGAAGAAGAACGAACCTCCATTGAACAAAGAACTTAAAATCATATAAATAATGTTGCGTAATTGTTTATATAAACCATTGTTGATCTCGAACGGTGGTCTTGGCTTTGCATGCAACAAATGTATCCCAACCATCCAGGAACTGGAAAACAAAAAGAGATTCATCATCATTCAATCATTAATAAACAAATTTCAACATGTGTTCGAAAGCAAGCATCAATCAAGTTTCGCAATCTTATTTCCAAGCATGCTAATTTGTATAGTTTATCAGAGTACATATTTTAATTGGAGATCAGGGAGGTAAAACACATGGAATCAAATCAATCGAAACGACTAATAATAGGTGTATTCTATTAAAATGACAAAATTTACAATAAACCAAATCAAGGGATATGTACCCAAAAGCATTTCGAAGAATCAGGCACCTACTGTATAAAAATTCAGGTGAATCTGTGCAGCCTTTTTCCCCTTCTTGTAGGCACAACTGAATACAAGCATCATTTGCAAGTGACGTTTGTTAGGCATGTTCATCACTGCAATGACGAAACTCAGAATGGACTAGAATGTTAAGAATCAATAATAACCAAAAGTACACCTTGAAGCAAAATGATAGAAACAACTAATAAATAACTATTTAAAATTAGGCTTAAGGGGAGTAGAATTCATTAAGACCTTATGCTGTGACAGGATGAAGGATATGGATAGTTTGCTTGTAGATTAGAGATATAAGAATCTTTAGCTACTGTTGAAGTACTGTCCACCCAAAAGAATATAACTATTGACAAAAGACTTTAAGCAACAATGAACCAAACTCAATGGGCATTCCAAAATCCTTAAGTAAATAAAAACAAACTTCTGTTAAAGAAAAGGAACTCACCGACAAACCCAACTGTAAGACTAGGGATCCGATCACCTTTGACAGCCTTGGCAGTGCAGAGATCAGCGGCTGGTGGTGGTTGCTGTGCAAATAGATTAAAGAGGGAGAGCTGTAAAGGGTCTATAGGTATAAGACTGAGAACCTCATCCTAGTGACACTATGAATACGATGCACTTTGTATTTGATACAAATGCAATGATCTAACACGTTCATGTATGTGAGATGCGAGTGGGGGTATCCTATGCAATGAGTTTGCATAAGACCGGACCACGAAATAGTAATCACTATATGTAACTCCGTTGACTAGTTAGATTTCTATTTCAATAAGATGACCTAGGCAACTTAGTCTTAATCCTGAGTATATTATTAACTTCAGTCCATGAGGGATTGTCCTTTGATTTGTATGGGTGAGAGTGACCGTTTGCCGACTCAATATGCCTACCATCTTGGGGACAAGACCGAGTGAGGAGCTGGGGACATAATTATACAAGATGGAATTCACTCATTTTCATTTTTAGGGTAAGTAGATAAGTCTTCCCTTAAGTGGTGTCTCCAGGACTTGAACAAAAAGCCTTACCCTCTCACTGGCCCAAGAGGGGTTTTTGTTTAATGGTTGGACCATAAACAGGTTATTCATTAAAGGAGCACTGGTACTTAAGGATTAAAAGTAACTTAGGGGTAAAACAATAATTTGACCTAACTGGTGTTACGAATACACAAGACTAATTTGCTATTATTGGTCTATATCCATGGACATAGAAACATATCTGCAGTGAGAAGAGTGCAGCTGTGGGTCTTTAGTGGAGTGTACCCATAGTTAATGAATATTGATTAATGTGGTTAATGAGTTTAGCTGATTAATCTCATATTGTTGGAGCTTCTGATCTGTAGGTCCATAAGGTTCCCTTGCTAGCTCACCACAGACCAACAAGGATCAACTATGTTGAAAAAAAAATTTGATATGTTCAAATTTATAAAAGAAAATATTAATTGTATTGGATACAATTAATTGCATGATTTATTAAAAATTTTATTTGAATGTGATTCAAATTATAACTTTATAATATGAAGAATTAATTTATTTGAATATGATTCAAATAGTTAATTATTTATTTGGATAAAATCCATATAAATAAATAGAGGGAGAATTAATTAATTTCAATTGGATTCGAATAATTAATTATTTAATTTGAATGGGATCCAAAATTAAAGATTCTGCAGAAAATAAATAGAGGGAGAATTAATTAATTGATTTGAATTGGATTCGAATAATTAATTATTTAATTTGGATGAGATCCAAATTAAAGATTTTGAAAAAAAATAAATATTTAAATAAAATCTAAATATTTTAAACCATTTAATATGATATATTATTTGGGTAGATATTCATTAATATTGGATAGTATTAAATATTTGATTTAAAATCTCTACCGATGGGTTATCCTGATAGGATTGGGAGTAACCATAGAGTTCTATAAATAAGCCCTTGGGAGCCTTCATAAAACACACAAATAATAATATCTACGGTTACTCTAAAAATCTTCCTCTACTAATTCTTCCAATTTTCTTAGAAAAATTCTAAGAAAATTCTTCCCATTCATTCAAAGTACCGGTTCCCACAAATTGGATCCTTGCCAGAGTCATAGTGAGGAAGATCTCTTGGAAAAGGAAAACTACAAGGAGAAGACTATCAGTTCAAGAATTATAGATTGACAAAGGTATGATGCTTAACATTTTTTCTTTACTTTTTGTATTTTTAATTCTTTCAATAAATCAAAGAACACGATCACACGCTTCCGCTGGGATTCAATTCCCTTCAGTTAAGGCCTTGCATACGAGGATTTAGGAATATTCGTCCAGTTATTATCGTAGACAGTGCTCATCTCAATGGTAAGTACTAGGGCACAATGTTGGTAGATGTTGCTATGGATGGCAATAATCACTTGTACCCTTTGGCCTACAATATTGTAGACACCGAGACTAATGCATCATGTACATGGTTCATGACAAACCTGAAAGGGCAACTGGAGAAATGTCCTAACTTGTGCTTCATTTCAGACCGTCTTTAGACCATTAAGCATGTAGTCAGTGTTGTTTCCCGAATACCTTCCATGGTTTGTTTATTTACCACTTACAGAAGAATATTAAAAAGGATTTCAAGGACGCAGTAGTGACCAAGTTGTTTGATGATGCTGCCAGAGCGTATAGGGAGTCCGAGTTCAAAGCTTTGTAGGATCAGGTAATGAGAGTAAAAAATGGTAGTTTTCGACGATATTTAGTTTTGGAAGAATTTAAATTGTTCAAATTATCAGGGTTTTAAGTTAATTATTATCAGGGTTTTAAGTTAATTGTATATGATAAAATTAATATAATGTATAGAGATACATTATAATATAAAGTTATGTTTTAATTAAATTCAAAATTAGACTATATATTATGATAGTATTAATGTTTGAATAAAATTCAAATATTAAATTAATATGAATGAGATTCATATAATAAGAGAATTAAATGTCAATTGTATATGATACAATTAATATAATGTATTAGATTCAAAATTAATCTTTATAATATGAGAGAATAATATATTTGAATAAGATTTATATATTAAATAATATAAATGAGATTCATATTAAAACTATAGGTTAAAACATAATATGAATGAGATTCATATTTAAACTATAGGTTATGAGAAGGAAATATATTTGAATATGATTTAAATGGAATATTAATTGATTAGATTAATTAATATTTAATTAAATTAATTAATTTAAATTTGATTTAATTTAACTTTAGTTAAATTTTAACTCTTAAGGGGAAATGATGGTGGAAGTTAATCCATAATTAAATTCCTCCTCTCTTTATCATTTATGTGGTGATGAAAAGGTGAAAAGTGCTTGAAAAATGCTTTTTATTCTCTTAAATTAAATTAGATTTCACTTGTATGTTAGTGGTTTTTAGGACAATATAAAGAAAACAAGAATTGAAAGTCAAAAGAAATAAATCGAGCCAAACTCAAGTGAAAAATAGGAAAGAATCACAAACTTGCAAAAAACAGGGCAGCGCCGCGTTGCTAGCATGGCGCTGCCACGACCCTTTTTCTGAGAGCATCAAATAAGCACAGCGTAGCAGCACTAACGTGGCGTTGCAGCTCGACTCTAAGGGTAGGTTTTAATGATGCACAGTGCCATGGCGCCATCTTACAGCGCAGCGGCACCACCATTTGATGTCGGTCAGCGCAGCGGCGCCAACTTTCCTGATTTGAAAAATCAATAATTTTGGAAAGAATTTTGGGCAGCACAACTCTATAAATTGGAGGGTTTCCAGCAATCCTAAACAGAAGAGATGCAAGAAAGACAAGAGAAAGAAGAGAAATCAAAGAAAACACCATAGAGAGTCCTTAAGAGTGAGTTGGCTACAAAAAAGAGAGACAAGAGTTTGGGAGAGAGTTTTGGTGCCGTTCGAGTTCGCAACATGAAGACTAAGGACATCTTGACGGTTCCTCCTCAATCAAGAGTTTCTTTACAGTAGACTTTTCCTTTCTTTATACTCTTTCTACGCTAAAATTGGTTTTGAACATGTTGCCTAAAGCTATGAGTGGCTAGACTTTTAAGTTTAGGGTATTGATGAATTGTTTATGAAGTTATGTTGTTATTGTAGACTCTTCATGGTTTTATTGTAATGAATATGTTTTTCATTGTTATTGTGCTTAATTCTTGTTGATTGGCCATCCTTGAATGTTAGTTTAGATGTATGGTTGAGATAATTGTATGTCTAATTGGATCTATAAGAATGAATTGTTGTAATCTATCATGTGAATAGTTAGGTTAACAATGAAAGTTGGTAAAGACTACTCCTATTGCCATGTAACTTATATTGGTTTCAAGATATTAGTAATCAATTAGGTTGCATGAGAAAAGATTGTTTTCTTATAGAAAATAACTTGGACTTATGTTTCTAGGCTTAAGCACATGAATTGCAATAAAATCCGTGAACCCTAGAATGTTGCATAATGAACTAAACAAGGATTCAATACCCTAGAACTCTCTTTGACTCTTTGTATTTCTCATTTACTTGCTTTCCTTTTTAGTTTTTCCTAAATCACAACTTGAATTCGAATCCTTAAATAAAATTGATTCAATTCTAGAATAGCTAAGTAACTTAAACCTTCACAATTGAATCCTTAGTGGAACGATATTTGGAACTTAATTGTCTTATATTATAACTTGACTCGTACACTTGCGTTAAACACGGAAAATGCGCATCAAGTTTTTGGTGCCGTTGCCGGGGATCCAAAGAATGATTTTTATTACTTAATATTCATAAGAATTGATAGATCTTACTTTGAGGTGTATATTATTTTGGTTAGTAATTTTGGTGGTTTATCCCTCGAGATAATACTAACGTTCTCCCTCTTGATCCTGAGATTGATAGGACGTATAAAAGAAATCTAAGGGTTCAACACAATCATACCGAGGAGTTGGTGGAGGAGATACCAAAGGCAATTCAGGATTACTTTCAATGGACATTACCGGCAAATCAACCCGGCATTATGAATGTGCCTATCAATGTCAACAACTTTGAGCTAAAACCAGGGTTGATTCAAATGGCTAGAGAGCTTGCCTTTAGAGGAAGAACAAATGAAGATCCTCATAAGCACTTACGGTCTTTCTTAGAGATATGCGGAATTGTAAAGATGAATGGTGTTTCTAATGATGCTATTAAACTAAGACTTTTCCCTTTCTCTTTACAGGACCGAGCAAGGATTGGTTGGAAACCATACCTTCGGATAGTATTACTACGTGGGAGATCTTGGCTTAAGCTTTCTTGAATAAATATTTTCCACTGACTAAGTCCCAAAGGCTACGAATGAAGATTGGAACATTCCACCAACTTGAGGATGAGTACCTATATGAGGCTTGGAAAAGGTATAAGGATCTCTTGAGAAGGTGTCCTCAACATGGCTAGCCGGATTGGTTGCAAATTCAACTCTTCTACAATGGGTTGTCAAGTTCAACGAAATCCATTCTAGATGCTACCGCCGGAGTCTCAATTTTCTCCAAGAATGCTCAAGAGGCTTATACCATACTAGAAGACTTAGCCACTATATCTTACAATTGGCCATGTGAACGATCTTCTCCACTCATCCCAAAAGCTGTCGGATTGTATGAGGTGGATGAGGTAAATTCTCTTAAAGCAAAAATAGCTTCCCTTACTAATGCTCTTTCTAAATTAACTATAGGAGGCCAAGCTTAAGTAAGTCCACCATCCATAGCATCCCTTGCCACCATGGCGTTGGAGATGTCTACACACAAGGAGTTCGAACAAGGAGACAATGAGACGATCAATTATGTTGATAGAGGACATTATAGAGATCACCAACAACAACAATTTCCAACTCATTACCATCCTAACTTGAGGAAGCATGAAAACTTTTCTTATGCTAACAATAGGAATTTTTTGCAAGGTCCTCCTAGTTTTTCTAATGTAGGTCCATCTCACACCGAAAAGAAGTCTAACCTAGAAGACTTGATGGTGGAGTTCATAAAAGAGTCAAGAGGAAGGATCACTGCATTAGAGAGCACGTTGCAAATTCATGGCAAAGCTATTCACAATATTGAGGTACAAATTAGTCAAATAGCCACTTCTCTTCAAACAATTCAAAAGGGAAAGTTTCCTGGTTGCCTCGAGAGAAATCCAAAGGAGGAGTGCAAGGCCATGACTTTGAGGAGTGGAAAAAAGCTGTCCACTCTTTTGATTGATGATGAGGATGAGGAGCAAGAGGTAGATGAGACCATCCATGAGCCGATCATAGAAGATGAACCTAAGGAGGTCTTAGAAAAAGAGGAAAAGGTAAAGGAGTCGGCATCTTCAAGTAAGTCATTTGACCCTCTACCTTTTGTACCTAAAACTTTGCCCTATCCTCAACGTTTTAGAAAGAAAGAAATAGACTCCCAATTTGCTAAATTCTTAAAATTATTCAAAAAGCTTCACATTAATATCTCATTTGCTAAGGCTTTAGAGTAAATGCCCAACTATGCTAAATTCATGAACGATGTTTTATCTAAGAAAAAGAATTTTGGGCAATATGAGATGATTAGCATGACAAAGAGTGCAGTGTTGTGCTGCAAAAGAAGCTACCACAAAAACTAAAAGATCCAGGGAGTTTTACTATACCTTGCACTATTGGGTCTTTAAATGTTACTAGAGCTCTTTGTGATCTTGGTGCTTCTATTAACTTAATGTCTTTATCTGTCTACAAGAAGCTTGACATTTGAAAAGTGCAACCAAGCACTATCACTTTGCAACTAGCTGATAGATCCTTGGCTTATCCTAGAGGTATTGTTGAGAATGTGTTAGTTAAAGTTGACAAATTTATCTTTCCTGCAGATTTTGTAGTTTTGGACATGGAGAAGAACTCTGAGATTCCTATTATCCTTGGGTGCCCATTCCTAGCAACTGGGAAGGCCATCATTGATGTCCAACAAGGGAAGTTGACTCTAAGGGTGAATGATGAGAATGTTTTCTTTAATATTTATAAGTCCTTGAGTCATCATGATGAGGGTAGTACTTGCCATGCAATAGATATAATTGATCATACTATGTCTGAGCATGTTTAGGTTATGTTGGCTACTGATCATTTAGAATAAAGCATAATAGATGTTAATAATGTGGATACAATATTTGATGAAATTGCTTTCTATGCTAAGTGGTTAGATAACATGCCCACATGCACTAAAATGTATAAACCAATGCCTCTAGCTCCTTTGTATGTTATAAGTAATGCTGAGAAGCTTGCTCTTGAATTAAGGATGTTGCATTCTCACTTGAAATATGCATTCTTAGATGATTTGCCTTCTTTTCCTGTTATCATATCTTCTAATTTAAATTCTGTGGAAGAAGAAAAATTGTTGAGATTGTTAAAGGATCATAAGTTTGCCATTGGTTGGTCTATTGAAGATTTTAAAGGTATTAGTCCATTAGTCTGTATGTACAGAATTTTGATGAAAGATACCTTTAATCCTTCAGTGGAACATCAAAGGAGACTTAATCCCACCATGAATGAGGTAGTCAAGAAAGAAGTGCTCAAGCTTTGGAATGCAGGAATCATTTGTGTCATATTTGACAGTTTATGGGTAAGTCATGTTCAAGTAGTACCCAAGAAAGGTGGTATGACTGTTGTGAAAAACGAAAAAGATGAGATGATTGTCTTTAGAACTGTGATTGGATGGTGGGTGTGCATTGACTATAGGAAGTTGAATAAGGCTACTAGAAAAAATCATTTTCCTCTTCCTTTTGTAGATCAAATGCTTGATAGACTTGCAGGTTATTCTCACTATTGCTTCCTAGACGGATATCCTGGGTACAATCAAATTGTCATTACTCCTAAGGATCAAGAAAAAACCACATTTACTTGTCCCTATGGGACATTTGCTTTTAGGAGAATGCCTTTTGGTTTGTGCAATGCCCCTGCTACTTTTCAATGTTGTATGATGTCTATTTTTCAGGGGCTCATTGAAGACATAATGGAGGTTTCATGGATGGTTTTTCTGTATTTGGGTCTTCATTTGATTCTTGTCTTGCTAATCTCAGTCGTGTTTTGCAAGGTGCCAAGATGCCAACCTTGTGTTGAATTGGGAGAAGTGCCACTTCATGGTCAAGGAAGGCATCGTTCTTGGGTACGAAGTCTCACAGAGAGGATTGGAGGTGGATAGGGTTAAAATCACCGCCATTGAACAAAAATTGCAAAACCCTTAAGTAACTTGTTAGAAAAGGAAGCTAAATTTGTGTTTGATGATGCATGTCTACTAGCTTTTAATACTTTGAAAAAAAGATTGATTCTGCACCTATTATTGTTATACCTGAGTGGAGTCAGTCTTTTGAAATCATGTGTGATGCTAGTGACTATGCTTTAGGACCTGTTTTAGACCAATGTAGAGATAACATGTTTAGGGAAATTTACTATGCTAGTAGGACTCTTGATAGTACTCAATAAAAATATACTATTACTGAAAAAGAACTGCTAGCTCTTGTGTTTGCCCTTGATAAATTTAGATTATACTTGCTTGTCTCGAACATAGTAGTGCATACTGACCATGCTGCTTTGAAGTATTTGTTTTTCAAGAAAGATTCCAAACCTAGACTGATTAGATGGATTCTATTGTTGCCGAAATTTGATCTAGAAATCAAAGACAGAAAAGGATGTGAAAATGTGGTTGTAGACCACCTGTCTAGGATTGAGAATGGAGATGCTAACTCATGTCCCCCCATTTTTTAGATGTTCCCTGATGAACAATTGTATCAGGTGAAAGACAGTTTACCTTGGTTTGCTGACATACTTAACTATCTTGCAAGAGGAGATTTGCCACCTAACATGAACACTCAACAGAGGAAGAGATTTTTGCACAATGTCAAGTCTTACCATTGGAAGGACTTCTATACAAGGTTTGTGCTGATAGTATGATAAGGAAGTGTGTGCCTCAAGAAGAGGGGGTAAGTATTCTAAACTCATGCCATGCCTCCCTTTATGAAGGTCATTTTGGACCCACTAAAATTGTATCTAAGGTACTTCAGTCAGGTTTTTATTGGCCTTCTCTTTTTAAGGACTGTTATACTTTTGTTAAATCATGTGATAGGTGCCAACGTACTGGTAATATTTCTAGACAACATGAGCTTTCCATGAAACCTGTCTTGGAAGTGGAGCTCTTTGATGTCTGAGGTATTGACTTTATGGGGCCTTTCCTATGTCTTCTGATGGCTATCTATATATTCTAGTTGCAATTGATTACGTATCTAAGTGGCTAGAAGCCATAGCTACTAGGACTAATGATGCTCGCACTGTTTTAAAATTCTTAAGAATATATTTACATGCTTTGGTACACCTAGAACAATTATTAGTGATGAAGGTTCTCACTTTTGCAATAAATTGTTTGAATCCAATTGCCACAGCTTGTCATCCTCAAACTAATAGTCTTGCTGAGTTATCTAATAGGGAAATCAAGTAGGTTTCGGAGAAGACCGTTGATAACTTGTAGAAATACAAGTTATTATAATCACTATTTGAATTAATTAGAGTAACTTTAGAGCTAAACGCATGATTTGGTAGTTGAATTACGTAAAATGTATCACCATGCGTTGGAACTATTTACAAAAGAAAATACCTGAAAAACTATGAGCTTTTCTGTTCTTAACACAGGATTAAGAAGCACAAATAACCTAAGTACTAGAGACGAAGCTGCTGCGAGAACAAATGGAAACCCATGCGTCGAGACCATGCGTTGAGAAAAAGTAGATACGGACGCTTGGGCAAAAGCTGTCATGTCATTATGCAAAAGGATAACACGTTATCAAATCATGGCAGAACCAATGGGTCCACAATGTGAAAAGTCTATGCAGCAAGGAAGGGAATTTAATGCAAAGGTGTCAGGTCATCATGAGTTTCAATTTTCAACGCCTATAAATAACTCAAAGCTTCTCCAATCAAAAGAGAAGGGAGAAAAGAGAGAGAAACAAGTTCAAGAGGCGAAAGCTCTGCACAAATCCCCTTTCACCATAACCAGCCTCCATTTCGAGCTCTTCTGAGAGAAGGATTCTGGGAAATTTCATAATCGTCTCTCAGTGAGTGAGAACATTCACCCTATGAACTTTATGTATCAGATAGCAACCATCTCAAGCCTCCATGAAGCAAGACGTTGCCAGTGGCGGCTTGACGTCTTCCATTTCTATTTTATCTCCATTTCCCTCATTTTTACTTATGTTTTGTTAATGACATTCGAGAGAATGGTTTATTTTCTTAATATGAGTTTGATTGATGATTATCTTCCATCTATTTCCATATTAAATATCTTACACCATGTTGTTTGAATGCTAAATGAGTTAGATGTTAGAGTTAGTTTTTCTTAAGCAATATGAAGTATGTTACATCCTGATTAATGCATATCATTAGCTTGCATAGCTTTGTCTGACAACCAAATGTAGTAAGCACGACTGTCTAGCTTGAGAGAGTAGATGGTTAATCTTTAGCATTTATCAAGACTAGATGAGGTGCAAAAATGTAGTTCATCTTTTGCCAATGTAAACTTACTATGCGTCTTAGAGATAAGATTAATGTGGCGTCGAAACATCGAGAGATGGATTCACAAACTCAGTTTGTAGGTATGTACTTATACTTAGATAGGCTTAAGTAATAACTAGCTCCTGCGTTAACTCTACTTTTATCGCATGGTTCCATTCATTCTCAATGCATACTATCTGACACTAAACGACATTTGACTAACCATCGCCGCGTCCACCTCATTGTTAGTTGTAGGAATTTTTATTCATTCTTTATGTATAGTTTTAGATACATACAACCAACTCATGCACATATTACATGTATAGTTCACCGCATAGTCATGCATTTATTCTCAATGCCTAGTTATTACAAATCCCTGCGTTTAACCCTAGACTCACCAGGAAACCTATAAGAGTTTATACTTGGGCTTTTATAGGAAAACTTGCTTAATCATGATTATACTTGAGTAATTCTCGACGCATCTTTGTACGGAAATTATCATATTTATTTTTGTGCAACAAGCTAAGAAACTCAATCTAAATCGAAAATAGAAATCCAACAACAACCGTCAAGATCAGCAGGAAGGATTGGGCCTTTAAGCTTGATGATGCACTGTGAGCCTACAGTACAGCTTTCAAAACTCCAATAGGTACTTCACCGTACAGGTTGATGTTTGAAAAAGCTTATCACTTACTGGTAGCGCTCAAGCATAGAGCTTATTGGGCCATCAAAAAGTTGAACATGGATTTTGAGAAAGCCGGTGAGAAGTGCCTCTTGGAACTCAATGAGATGGAGAAGTTTCGTGCTCAAGCCTATGAGAATGCCAAACTTTACAAGGAGCACACTGCTAGATGGCATGACTAGAAGATCACCCCACAAACCTTTCTTTTTGGACAAAGAGTTTTACTTTTCAATTCACATTTACGTTTGTTTCTAGGTAAGCTTAGGACACGTTGGTCGGGACCCTTTGTCATTGTGAAGGTGTCCTCACATGGAGCTTTGGAGTTGCAAAGCAATGATGGAACAACCTTCAAAATGAATAGTCAATGATTGAAGCACTACATCAGTGATGAAGAACAACGAATTGAGAACCTTGCTTTCATTGAATGATCCATTGGTTCAGTCTAACTAAGAGACCTTAAAGCAAGTGCTTGTTGGGAGGCAACCTAATTTTATTACTTTCTTTATTTTTCTTTTTATTTTAAAAAAATCGTAAAGACACTCATATGCTCTCTTATTTTTTAGGATCTTGGTTCATCACAAAAAGTACTCCTTACACCAAGCCTGTTTGATGGCTTCCTGCTTGCTCTCAGGCTTGTTCTCTCTTTTTTCAATGCTCTTATGCATTGAGGACAATGCATGATTCTAAGTTTGGGGTGGGAAGTGGCACTCGTTCTTTTGTGTGTTTTCTTATCCTGCCATGCATGTTTATGAGGTTTTAATGATCATATGCATGTTAATGAAATTTCGAAATTTTTTTTGAAAACTTTGGAGCTTTCAAAGATAATTGGAATATTTTTATGATTGTGTGCTTTTGATGTTGATTGCCCATGATGAGATTCGAATTTGTATGATAGATGACTTAGTGTGGAAATAGGATAACATTATCTTGATGTAAATTCATTTAAGTCCCTCTTAAAATCTCCCATATTTTTGAGCACGTAGCCACTTTAATTTAGAATCTTTAACTGAAAAAAGGATTAAGTTGGGTGTATTTGGTTGTCACTCCGAAAGGCCCCACCGGTTAGAGAGTCGAAATGTATAATGGTTTATAATCTTAGACTAAGGAAAAAGAAAAGAGTACACATGCCTTTGAGAAAAAAAAAGTATACACAAAATACATGAGCTTTACATGCCTATCTTTTTAAATGTTAAACTTGTAATGAGTATGCATGGATGGGGGTAAAAATAGTTGCCTTTGCTGTGATCCATAAAGACACCTGAGAATTGACTAGGTATGAGTACCTACAGTGAATGTGTGAAAGTTAGTGCCTCTAGGTAAAAGAATGCAAGTTTAGAACCTATGAAAAATGTGATGGAATGGCACCTTAGTGGACATATTAGTCGCTCGAAATGTGTGGATATTTGAAAATTGGTGCATGAGCTAGAGTAGGGGAAAAACTAAGGAAGCTCTCTTAAGTCCCAATTTGAGTTTTAGCATTTTGAATTAAATGAGGCTTGCACACACATATGGGAGATAGCAAAATTTGCCCTTGAATGACTATACCAATATAGATATGCTTGCATGTTTCTACTTAAGCTCTTAAATGCTATTCTCTGAGACATGAGTCGTTAGTACACTTTTCATTTAAACTCCCTTTATTTGATTCTATTCTTTGCTCAGGACTAGCAAATCTCTAAGTTTGGGGTGGTGAAAAGTGCTTGAAAAGTACTTTTTATTCTTTTAAATTAAGGGAGTTTATATTAGATTTCACTTGTTTGTTAGTGGTTTTCAGGACAATATAAAGAAAACAAGAATCAAAAGCCAAAAGAACTAAATCGAGCCAAAATCAAGTGAAAAAGAGGAAAGAACCACAAAATTGCCAAAAGTAGGGCAGCGCTGTGTCATCAACTCGACGGTACCACGACGCTTTTTCCTCAGAGCATCAGACAAACACAGCGCATGTAAACCCTACTTTCATTTGTAACTGCTAAACATAACTACGTAGTATCGCTGTGAACTTATTTACTTGTTCTCCTTATTGTAGATTGAAGGAAGAAGTGGAGGAAGCCGGAAGTAATTTTTAGTAAGTTGAATATTTTAGTCATTAAGAGGAAACCGAGTTAGAATTTACTTCGAATATTAGTTGGGATGTAAAAATGGATTTTCTTTTTGTTTTTCTTATTTTTTCTCCCAAATTGAAAAGAAAGAAAAATAAAGGAAAAGAAAGGAAAGAAAAGGAAAGGAAAAAGAAAAGAAAAGAAAATTAATAAACAAATTAAAAAAAAAAAAAAAAAAAAAGAGAAGAAAGAAATGAGATAATGGGAGGAAGTGAGTTTTACTTTTAGATTGGGAAGTTACCGACTGGTTTTTCTTCTATTTCCAAGCTTAAACCGATCGTATTCTTCAGCTGAGCATCGAGGGAGGTAGAAGAAGATATCAGGGGCAGATTCATGTAGGATTTTGGTCGATTTCATGGTGAAATTGAAGCTGAAGCAGAAGGGTTGCTTGCTGTCAAGCAATCTGAACAAGTTTTGGTGTTTGGTGAATATCGAGCGGAAGAGAAAGAGTTTAAAGCTGAACATTTGAGGTTAGTAAGTTAACTCAATGCTTAACAACTCTTGTGAAGGATGGTTGAGCTAAATATGAAGAGAAATATATTAAAATTTAGGTGGAAGTGACTGATACGAATTTCCCAAGTGATCTGAAGCAGGGCGAAGTAAATTGGAAATATTTGTCGAACGAAGAGGAGTTAAGCTCTGACATTTTGAGGTAAGCTAGAAAAACTATTTCTTTATAAGTTTGTAGAAGAGAAGAAGTTCTAATTAGGGTTGAAAATGTGACTTTTAACAGTTAGTAATGCAAAGACAGTAGTGGAGGAAGCGAATCTCGCTAGAAAATCTGACAACATTGGGAACGTGGAAGAGCAAGAGTGAGACAAGTCTCGTTGGTCTCTTTGGTGGATTTTGTCTCACAAATCTCTCTGGTACTGTTGGTTTTTGCTTGTTTTCGTTTGTTTAGTCTCGCTAATGGCTTGAATCTTGTACATTGGTGAACTCTTAAATGAAATATAGCCTCGGTTGAGCATTTCTTCATGGAATATAACCTCGGTAATAGTTTTCTTTACGTAGTTTGGTCTTAGTGATGAATAATATGAATGTCTAAGGCTTGTTTTCTATGTAAAAAGGAAATTTTAAGGAAATCTAACAAAGGGAAATGTATTATTCCAAGTTCAGAGGAGCTAGGGAAGGCATATAACCCACTAAGAGCCCAGGACGAGTTGTGAGTGACAATTTTATTTTTAAATGAGTTTACTTTAAACAAAGTTTTCATGATATATGATTATGTTTGGAAACATGTTTATATGTTTATGCTTTTCACGGGTTTTAATATGCTGTAAGGATTATTTGCTTGAAGAATGTACGTGTTTCCACGTACGTGCGTATTATGTGTTTTACATTAGAAATCATTTGAAGCATGCTAGATGTTAAATGAGTTTTACAAAAGGGATGCTATTTATTAACCTAGGATTTTGTGGAAAACATTGATGATTGTTAATGAGTCTGTGAAGAATTGAAATGTTATAAACTCTTGAATTTTTATTATGCTATTTTCAAAGCATGTTGTTTTTTAATAATGTTTTTGAAAAGACTCCTAATGTTGAAAGACATGGAGAAGACATGTGGGTAGTTGGGATATAGAAATTGTTCCCAATGCTGAAGGACTTGGAGAAGACATGTGGGTAACCTGAGTATAGAGATAGGCTCCAATGCTGAAGGACTCGGAGAAGACATGTGGGTGGCCTAAATCTCGTTTATGGGACCTAGTACTAAAGGACTTGAGAAGGTATTTGGGTAACCCAAGATATGATGTCTATGTGCACATAGAGGTATGATGGACGTTGTTGTGTTGAGACTACTCCACACAGCTAAGGATATTTGACGTTGGGTGTGTCGAGATTTCTCCGCCCCAACTAAGAATGTTTTCAACGTTGAGTAGCCTTGAGCTTCGCTCCACCTCAACTAAGAAAAATGTGATTGAAATGTGTTGTACTTACATGGTTTTCCTTTAGAAATGATACGTATGTGATTTGATAATGTTATCTGAGCATGATTTGTTTGGATACAGAAATGATTTATTACTGCTTATTTATTGTCATAACTTGATTACAATTTAGATTTAATTATGAATCAAGGAAGATTTTTACAAAACAAGTCACTCACTAGGCAACCTAGCTCATGCTTTTCTTGTTTTTCTATTTTTTAGGTAGCAAGCGAGTTCGAGGTGCTTAGCCTGCACAGCAACTCGTCTGAGCCCACCATCAGTTTGAAATTTTGAGAATTGTAAATATTTGATCGTAAACCTGTGTTGTACATATAGAGGGTTAAGGGCGGAAGTTAGTGAATTGTGTAAATTAAAGGTTGAATGTAAATTAATGTTTGTATGGTAGCTTAACCCTGGTTATAGTTGGATGTTCAATTGTTGTGTATATCTACTTATTAGGTCTTAGTCAAGGTATAAGGCTCGTAGTGGATGCCGTAAGAGGGTCAGTGTCTACTGTCCTCACACTTTCTCCTGGGTTAAGAGGGTACTTGGGAAGGGGAGTGACAACGCAGCAGCACCAACGCGGCATTGCGGCTTGGCGCTGAAAGTAGGTTTTAATGATGCAGAGCGCCATAACGCCATCTTACAGCGCGGCGCCCGCCACCATTTGATATCGGTCAACACTGCGGCACCATTGACTAGTGTCGCGGTGCCAACTTTCCTTATTTGAAAATCAATAATTTTGGAAAGAATTTTGGGCGACCAACTCTATAAATTGGAGGGTTTTCAGTAACCCTAAACACAAGAGACGCAAGAAAGATAAGAGAGAAAAGATAAATTAGAAAAAACACAATAGAGAGTCCCAAAGAGTGAGTTGGCTGCAAGGAAGAGAGAAAAGAGTTTGAGAGAGAGTTTTGGTGTCATTCGAGTTCGCGACGTGAAGACTAAGGACATCTTGGCGGTTCCTCCTCAATCAAGAGATCCTTTACAGTAGAGTTTTCCTTTCTTTACACTCTTTCTATGCTAACATTGGTTCTGAACATGTTGCCTAAAGCTATGAGAGGCTAAACTCTTTAGTTTTATGGTATTAATGAATTGTTTATGAAGTTATGTCGTTATTGTAGACGCTTCATGGTTTTATTGTAATGAATATGTTTTTCATTGTTATTCTGCTTAATTCTTGTTGATTGGTCATCCTTGAATGTTAGATTAGATGTATGGTTGAGATAATTGTATGTCTAATTGGATCTATAAAGATCAATTGTTGTTAATCTATCATGCAAATAATTAGGTTAATAATGAAAGTTTCTAAAGACTACTCCTAATGCCATGTAACTTATATTGGTTTTAAGATATTAGTAATCAATTAGGTTGCATGAGAAAAGGTTGTTTTTTATAGAAAATAACTTGGACTTATCTTTCTAGACTTAAGCATATGAATTGCAATATCCATGAACCCTAGAATGTTGCATAATGAATTAAACAAGGATTCAATACCCTAGAACTCTCTTTGACTCTTGTATTTCTCATTTACTTGCTTTCCTTTTTAGTTTTTCCTAAATCACAACTTGAATTCAAATTCTCAAATAAAATTGATTCAATTCTAGAATAGCTAAGTAACTTAAACCTTCACAATTGGATTCTCAGGGGAATGATATTTGGAACTTAACCATCTTATATTATAATTTGACTCGTACACTTGCGATAAACACAGAAAGTGTGCATCATACGTTTTTTTTTTTTTTTTTTTTTACATCGAATCAACACAATTCTCTTTCAATCACTCAACACTCTCAAGTTACAGAGAAAATGTTTCTCTGTAAAAACTCCTCCCTATCTTCCAAAAGTGGTTTCCACAAACATTTTCCTTGCCGAAGAATAGCAGGGAAAACTTGGTGGTGGTGTGTTCAAGATCTAAGAAGATTGAAGAGATCATGGATGTAGTGAAGAATTGGAGAAGATTGAAGAGTTTTCTTCAAAAGTATTTTCTTTCTCGTTGAATTTCTTCTTAATAAAGCATGCTTAATTAAAATATGTTTAAATTTCTCTATATCTTCTAAAAATTAAAAACGTAAATTAAAAGGACTCACGTTCACATGCTTCCGCTGAGGAATTCAATTCCTTTAATTTGATTCTCCTTTACCAACCCTATTGTTAATGTTAAAAGCACCAAAATAATCCTCTAATATTTCAGAAACATCTTCATCATCAATGCCATTATCATTTTCTCATACTTCATAAATAAAACTTTCTTCACCTTGCATTGTTCATCTAGTGCAATTTGGAATTATCCCAAACATTAACAAAACTGCTTCAACATCATCTCGAGTTTTAAGTATTGCATTATTGCATCTCTTACATAGACAAGATATTTGATCAGACGTTGCACGAATGGATGCAAAATCTAAAAGACTTCTAACTCCATTTCTATATTCTTGCAATACTCAATCTTCAATTTGCATCCAAGTTTTTCCATGTTATACAATGAGCTCACAGTAAAAATATGATATACTTCTTTGTAAAAAGTAATTAAGAGACTACCTGAAACCAAATTATTAATTTAAGCTAATTTATTTGTAACTTTTGGAATAATAACTATTATAAACATCAAGAAGAAAATTAATAGAGACTAATTTTCCTGTTTTGCAATTAAGAAAAATTCCTTCCTTTCAAGTTGATAGCTCTCGAAAAAGAGTTATTTTTTTGTCCTTAATTCTCTTTGTTTGTTATGTTATATATGATTGAATGTCTATTTTTGTAGGAACTCAAGCAAATCATGAACCTTAGAGTGTCACAGGCCGTTCGAGGTTGATTTGGAGCTATCAGAAGTGAAATCGGGCACGCAGAGCTCAAAGACTAAAAAATTACCAAAATGCCCCTAAGGCAAGTGCATTGCACAGTGCAACTATGCTATGCTCTACTCTTAAAGGCAAAGAGTAGCTTTGGCGAGAGCACCACGACGCTTCAGATTTTGATAGAAAGGGTAGGCGCGCAAGCCCAGCGCAAGGACGCTCGAGACTTACACTTCGATTTACCTAAAGCGTAGCGACGCTCCATCAGAGCGCAACGACAGAACTCAATGAGGTCGAGTTCATCAAATTTTCTTCTTCTCCTTCATATTTCTAGCATCTTAGCTTAAGATCTTTACTTTATTTTGGGTTGTAATCATGGACTGGGAGCTCCTACCTCTTCAATCTTTGTCAATGAAGTTGTTTAGCTAAGTAATTTTCTAGTTCTTGACAGCAACTCTTGTGTAATTATTGAGACTTGTATTAATGAATTTATATTATGATTATGTCTCTTTGAATTTGTTTTTATTCTCTGATGTATGTTTTTGGTTGGATTGACGCATTTAGCTTGAATGTATGTCTTAGCTATCGACTTTTGCTCGCGCATTTCCTTGTGTTCGTCCACGCCTAAAATCGATAAGTAGCAAGGGTTAATGTCTACATGATAAGGAATATAGGTTATCCAGATGCTTTAGAGTGTATGTTTAACCTAGATTGGAAGAAACTTGGTTAATTAGGTTAGTCCTTTCTTGCTAATTAATCACACAATTGAATCCTAGGGCTTAATGCGCACGTCCTCAGTTTTAATTGATCAATATTGAACCCAATTAAAACTTGTGGCTTGTAGTTTAATTAGGGCTTAACGCTTTAATTAATGGCTAGGATGCTTGCTCGGTTTATTTCAAATGATTAGGCTGTCTATTGCGTCAATGAATTTGGATGAATTGAGTAAGTAGTTGTGATTGCCTAATCGTTAATAGGCTCATTAAGATATTTCAATAACAGAAGTTACACAAGAATCCCAATTGCTCCTGAAACTAGAATTCTTACCCTTGATTACATTTTCCTATTATTTTACTTTCTTGCATTCAATTTCATGCCTAGTTCTCATCCACCCCCTTCCCCCCACTTATCACTTTAATTAGGAAACTTAACGAAACAAAGTCTATAGTCCTGCAGTTCGACCCAGACTTACCACTGTTGCTACGCCATCATAGTAATAAAAGTAGGATTTGGTATTATAAATTTCTTTTGATAGTTTTTTTCTGGTATCAAACGACACCCGAAAAGAAATTCCTTCACAAGTCACACAAGACAAAGAATGACTAGATAAATGATTAGCACTCTTGCTTAATATAATTAGAAAAGCTAAGAGGACAGATTGCATTCATCCTAGATTTTCAACAATTCAGACAGTGGGATTCTAAGCATATGGATTTCATCATTCTTCACCTAACAGCTAAAGTACTCAATGCTAATAACCCATAGATGATTAACAATTGATCACTTGCGAAGAACAATCTTTTTTGGATGATTCAAATTTCTTCTTCTAATTTTTCCACTTCTCTGAAAGCGAATCAAAACTAAAAGGGCTTCCAAGTTCGCAGGATGATAAGCTAATAGTGTTTTTATTTGCAAATAAAGGATTGAACTATGATGGGGCTGGTTTGAGTTCTACACTCTCTAGATGCATAGATCTACCAGAGAGTGGAAGAACTCCATCTCGTCCATAGAAAAGGCTAAATGCCATATCAAAATTGGGATCATCTTTAAAGTTTGCCCTTTTTAACTCCATGAACCTATAAAGAGAGTAGAAGGAACTATAAGATTAACTATAAATCAGAACAACATAAGAATAATATAACTATACCAAAACATTGGTAAGTATTTGCCCATGCTTCCTGACCTACTGGAATATTTCACTTGGAAATGTTCATTTGTATTATGTTCTTCAAAATATAATCTTTGATTGTAATTATAATTATCATTTTATAGAGAGGATATGAATATTTTGATGTATATTGGAAAACACTTTATGAATTTATCTTTTCTAATATTAATGTTGAACAAAACTAAGTTAGATAAATGATTAGCTCTCTTGAAAGAGCAAGAAGTGAGAGCAATGAGTTGGATGAGGAAACAAAGGATGAGGTTGAAGAAGTCAATTACTTACAGAATATGGCGAACATTGCGCCAAAAATGATCCTCAAGGAAGGCAACACCACATCATCTAAGCTTCCAAATGAAAACATCCAACAATTGAAACAAGATGTGATTGAGCCTATCAATATCCATTCTTATCTTTGATTTCCATTAATGGTGGGGCAAGGTAAGTAGTTCTAGTTTGGGTTTGGTAGTTTTTCCCTTTAGATTAGTTGTGAGACTTGTTCTTCATCCAACATTATTCAAATACTCTTGTTTTTAGATTTTACTCTTGAATGAACTGATTATGAATTGTATTATCTTGTGATTGCTTGATGAACAATTATTCATGGTATGATTCAATATTTTTAATTTTTACTTTGTTTGGTAAATAAATCATTAGGAAGCAAAGGGTTAGATTAGTTTGCTTTTTGTGAGTCGACTGCTAGTGAGTATTACTTTAATCAACGTAGAGGTAAATTACATTAAATATTTAATGACGGCTTTTTCGTTAAATATTCATCTTAACATATTTCGTTAAGCTTAATGTGATTGGTTCAAGTGTTTGGAACATGTTCTTTCTACTCATATTGGCTAATAAGGTAATTAAGACAATTGATTAGTGTTTCTAATCAATTTGGCTAGACTTAGGCAAGAAGTATGATTTATAGCTCAATGATAAATTAAATTAATGGGGAAAACTTCAAATTAAACCCAAGCTAAGCCTTTTTAATCATAATTTGACAACTCTCTTCTCTTTCTCTTGCTCTCATTTATTATGATGCAATTTACTTTTCTTACACTTAAATCAAACCAACCCCCCCCCCCCCAATTATCTCGGGATTGTAAGCATTCTTATTTAGAAACACAAGGATTCCTTGCGGATTTGACCTGTAATTCCACTACTGCCGTTAAGGAAGAAATAGTAATTATTTGGTCCCATCGGAGAATTTGACACCCTTCGATCGTTCGATCAGAGGACCTACAAAAAAAAAAAAGAAAAAAGGGCTCAGATGCAAAAGTAGGATGGACAACTGTTGATTGGAGAATGATATGGGTAATTTTGGACTAGTAAAAGGACTGAGCTAAAAGTAAAGTCATGAGAGTTACATTATCCTAAAATGGACTCAAGATTGGTAGGAAATGGGCTATAGTGAGTTCCTTTGAAGTATGGGATGAGAAATTGGGTCATATGGCCCAGTTGGGCCATCTTGGTCTCAGAGGTCGAGGCTAAGGCTGATAAGTCATCTAGGACCTCCATATTGGTCCAGTCCAACCTTTGAGGATCTTGTTTCCAGAGGGATAAAGGAGATAGAAACTTAACCCTAAAAGGATGAGGAAGATCCCTAACAAGCTCCATTATAAATAGAGCATGACAATCCAACATGAAGTAAGTTCATCTTCCTCCTTAAATTGTTTGATCTGACCTTTGTGTTAAGATCTAAGTTAAGCATTGGAGTGCTCGTAGCAAGCATCACACTAGTGTGTTATTTTAGCTATTATGCAGATGATCTCCTCCTTATCTTATACATTTACATTTGATAGTACATGGAAGTCAGGTGAATTCACTTGTCCAGATTTTTCCATCAACATGTGCAGAACAAGTGTTGCTTGAAAAATTTTATAACACACCGGAAGGATGGACCAACAAAATAATAGTGACTCTAATCAAGAAAGGCATCCTCAAAGAACTATGAGTCCATCGAAGGACAAGCAGCTAGTTCGGAGCCCTTCTTAGCCTCAACCTCTGAAGGAGGAGGAAGAGGAGAAAGTCGTGGCTTTTGGAAAAGAAGGTTGATGACCTAGACCAAAATTTGGGACGAATTCTAGGGAATTTGGAGACTTAGGAGTAGATTCTGAAGAAGCAAACTTCGACAAATAGCAAGATAGCTCCCAAGAGAAAGGAAAAGCTCCATTGATAGAAGATGAGAACAATTTGCAAACTCACAACACGAGGCATTGACCGACCAAAAGTGTACGAATGATAAAAATATAGATAAAGGTGATCTAAGTTCAAGGATACACTATCCGTGAAGTAATAAATTTTGGAGTATTCCAAAAGTTCAATCAAACGAGACTAGTTATCTAATTAGGTTGGTTTCAAACAATGCAATTAAAGAGACCAAAGGTAACCAAAGTATAGTAAATATGGATGAATTGGTTGATGTTTTAAATTATCAAAGCAATTAATTGTAGAAGTAGGGATGCATGTTGTCACAATCTAACTTGAGATAGTAGATTGTGATCCCACTTGTGTAGACAGTGTAGTGGCGACACCAGGATGTCGACACATCTGGCAATGACAGAGGGCTGAGTGAAGTGCCGTGATGCGATCGAGGAGGACGATGCATCATTAAACACACCAAGATAAGTGAGCAAGCATGTCAAGCTGAACAACAAGCAAGAAGACGAGCGTTGGTGCCATTGGCAGTGTCAACAACAAGCCCGGTGGGGGCCACGTGGGGCCCCGGGCCATGACCTCAGAAGTAGGGGTCTCGTCGCGAGTTTGGACGAGCGGCTCTGGAGTTAGTTCATATTGATGGAAGATAGAAGCACGTCGAATTCCATGTCAATCGGAATTCAGACGAGCGCTCTACGCTGGTGAGTGACCACTAGCCACTTTGCATATGCATGGGTGCCAAAGAGGAAATTGTTCAGAATGTACTATAAGGGGAAGCATGGTGTCAGCTCTCCACCACCCCTGGGCCCTGCGGCCTAAGTGAGCTACCCTGTGGCACACGAGTGTGTCATGGCGTGGGCGAGCGTTACAAGATGAGTGTCTTGGGCGTCTTCTATTGGGAATGGGATCTCGATGGACAGTGTCGGACGGCACGGGTGTGCCAGCATTGCGTCCCTTCCCATGGGCTGGAGGTTCGATATAGTACCCGGTATGCCATCTTGGCTCGACATTGACCTGGCATGGACACGGGAAGCTCCATTCCCAGGGATGTCCAGATGGATGGATGTCCGGAAGATCTCAAGTAGGAAAGATACCCACGGGGTGATCATGTTGTTTCTCAATAAGCTGACCAGAACAGGAGAGAGAAAGTTGATCTTGTCTCAATACTCGGGATGACATCCAAAAGCGTCGGTGGGACTCAATAGTCCCCATTAACACGTTATTCACCTGGGTTATCCCGATAAGGAGTCTAATGTCTCGACAGGCCCCAATAGAGTACCATAAGCCTGGTTGGCTCGATAAAAGGTCTAAACTCGTCTCGGTAAGGTTCTGAACTGGTACAGAATTACGGGGATTGGGTTGTTGAGAATCACGGTAATGAAAGGAGGGAAGTCGCACGTACAGGCGACGTGTAGACCGAATGAAGTCAGTTCTGCATGAGTTTAGTTCGGTTGAGGACGAAAGAGTCTCGCTTAAGGTCCGACGAAGCTTAAAAAGAATGGACAAAATGTAGATTGGGACTTGCGTTTCCCTTATGGCTGACCATGATCAAGCATGGATCATGGTGCCGCACGGTTAAAAAAGTATGATCGTGACACATGTCACACCCCCCTCCCGAGCTATCATCTTAACCCGCAAAGAGGGGTGACGATAGTAGACATCGATCCTTTATGACATCCGTTGTCAACTTAATTCTCCTCAAGTTCCCTCACCAAGCACTTAGTAACATACTTTTAATTTACATCCAGACCATAAATAATACCAAATGATACTTTATAATAAATACATAAGAGTTTTTACATATATCCACCACTCCTTAGACCCCAAATATGTACAATGCTAGGTTTAAGTACAAATATTTACGAAGTTCAAAACTAAGAAGCAGATCCAGATGAGTTTGATGAGTAGGCTAAGCACCCTGGTTCTGCTCACTACTTGGAAAGTTGAAAACATTTGAAAACATGAGCCCAGTGAGTCACAAGTTTATAAAACTATGCTTGACTTAAAAACTCAATGAAATCATGCTCGTAATTCAAATAGTAAAGCATTGAAAGCTTATAAACATTTGTATATGCTTGAAAGATTTTCCTTAGTTGAGGTGAAGTAAGCTCAACGTTGCTTAATGTCGAAATACAACCTTAGTCAGGGTGGAGTAGTCTCACCACGCCCAACGTCGAAAACAACCTTAGTTGGGATGGAATAATCTCATCATCCCCAACTTCAAATAACCTTAGTTGTGTGGAGTAATCTCAACACAACAATGTCGAATTTCCCTCTATGTGCACATAGGAATTATAATTCGGGCTGCCCGTGTACCTTCTCTAGTTCTTCAGTACCGGGGTCCCAATATTAAGGCTGCCTATATGCCTTCTCTATGTCCTTCGGCATTGGGGACCATCTATGCTATTCAGGCTGCCCATATCCCTTCCCATGTCCTTCGACATTGAGGGCCATCTTTTAAAAATAAATCATGCTAAATCACTTATAAACGTGAGTTAAACAATTTCTTAGAATTTTAGGGTATTTCTCAAACAACATGCTTTTCACAAAGCTTGGTACCATAAAAAATCATGCTCAAAATAATGTAAAGCATGTTCAAAATCATATAAAGAAACAAATGCTTTATCAAATTTAACTTATGCTAGAAATCTCATATTCTGCAAATAAACCGTGCATTGTAGAAATATCAAGAGAATAAATCATTTATAACAAAATTAAGTCAGTCACAACTTGTCCTGGGCTCTTAATGGGTTATATGCTTTCCCTAGCTCTTTTCAGCCTGGAATAAATTAATTCTTTTTGTCAATATCCTTAAAATTCTCTTCATGACATGTTTTAAGTCATTTTAGCTTAAAAAGGCTCACCAACAAGCGAAATTTAGTCAAAATGTCCAAAAGTGGAAAACTGCCCCTAGGTGTGTCCAACAGCCTTGTAGTACGCACACCTAGCCAATCTAACCTAAAATGGGTGGCAAATCTCGCACACCACACTGCCTTGCATGCCCAACCACTACCTCCCACACGCTGCCCTCGTGGGCGACAATTCCCGCACACCTACTACCAAAATAATCTCAAAAGAGCCAAGGTGCGCGAGTCTTTGTGTTTACAATCCCTGTCGTGCGCCTCAGCGAGACCAGCGAGATTCGTCCCGCTCAACTTCTGCACGCATGCGATGCCACCAGTGAGATCCATCTCGCCCCACAACCTGCACATGGATAACAGCGCCTCTCACTCACCCTTGCATTGCCAAGTGGCGTGTTGACCCACCCCCTGGTGTCCAGAACTTGTCAAAATAAACTTAAAGGGTTCTTTCTTTCGACCACAACCCTTGCTTGTTTCCATACACAGCCTCTTAAAAAATGCACCTGGCAGCCTCAAAACACTGTCTTTTCTTCTAGCTCAAAATTTCAACCTCTAACTCCTCTATTTTAGTTAGATATCACTAAATCTTCCTGCTTTGCTCCAGTTTACCTGATTGATGAACAAGTTTGAGTTTTTGATGAATTTCGATTTCTTCCTCACAGAGTTTCTTTTCGGCAATTCTCTCGATGAAATTTTGACTCAGTTTAGGATAATTTGGTTGAAGAAAATCGCAAATGACACGAGGGATTTGCATACAGCAACCTCTTCTACCAGACCCTTCTATTTATAAACTTCACAAAAATTTGCATGCAAACTCTAGCTCGCCACCTCATGCTTGCATGCATGTCCATAGCACACTTAACCTTAATTTGACATCTAACCTGGCTTGCTTAACACTTAAGTCTAGGCTTTGCTTAATCAAGAAGGAATGGTGGACGCATCCTTGTGTAAGGCCTCCTCCACGCATTCTTTTGAGGTTAGTTGGCTGCTTTTTGCGGCTATCTATGCATGCAGCCCCCTTGGCCGATTTGGATGCCTAGCTTAGACACATAGCATGGACACATAGCACCATGCGTCAGCCCCATAGGCGCTCTTAAACGCATAGCTCCCCAATGTATCCCCCTCACTAACCTCAACCAACGCAAAGCTTATTGCACACCTAGCCCACTTTCCCAATAAGCAACATATCAAGCCTTCACCCATGCTCACCCTCATGAATGCTGATGCGCACTTCGAGTGTTAACCAAGTGTACAGGTCAAGTTATAATATAAGACGATGAAGTCCAAATATCGTTCCACTGGAGATCCAATTGTGAAGGTTTATGTTACTCAGCTAATCTAGAATCGAATCAATTTTATTTGAGGATTGGAATGGAAGTTGTTAATTATGGAAAATATAAACCAAATAAGGAAAGTAATAAAGTGAGAAACACAAGAGTCAAAGAGAGTTCTAGGGTAATGAATCCTTGTTTATTACATCATGCAATATTATAGATTTCATGGATTCTATTGTAATTCATATGCCTAAGTCTAGAAACTTAATTCCAAGTTATTTTCTCTAAAAAGCAACCCTTTCTCATGGCATTAAGAATAGTCTTTAGCAACTTTTGTTGTCAACCTAACTACTCTCGTGATAGATTAACAACAATTTATTGTTATAAATCAAATTAAACATACAATCTCTCAATCATACATCTAACCTAACATGTGAAGATGGCCAATCCACAAGAATTAAACACAATAACAATGAAAAGCATAATCATTCCAACAAAACCATGAAAGTCTACAAGATCAACATGAATTCATAAACAATTCATCAAAACCCTACAACTAAAGAGTTTAGCCACTCATAGCTTGAAGCAACATGTTTAAGCAAAATAAACAAAGAAAGAGTGTAAAGAAAAGGAAACTCTACTGAAAAAAGGGTCTTGATTGAGGTAGCACCGTGGCGATCTCCTTGGCTCTCACGTCGGAATTCGAAGGGCACCACGACTATCTCAAACTCTTTTCCTCTTCCTTGGAACTAACTCACCCTTTGAACTCTTTTATGAACTCTCATTCAATTCTCTCCTTTTTGTGCCTCTTTAGGTCTGTAAATTGATGGTTGATTTCGTCCTTTTTTCGATTACTAGGACTGCTGAAAACCCCCAAATTTATAGAGTTGGCCGCCCAAAAACTTACCAAAAATAACCTATTTTTATTTATGGAAAACTGGCGCAGCGGCGCTGGTCCATAGCATCGCGATGTTATTGAAATTTTTGGAACGGCGTCGCGGCACTAGGGCAGCATGCACAATATCTTGCTCTCGGGTTTTAGCGCCACGACGCTGCCCCAATTTTTGTCATTTTGAGTTTTTCACCTCTTTTTTGCCGTATTCTTGATTGGTTTTGCTCTTTTGGGTCTTTTCTTCTAATTTTCCTCATTTTAACCTAAAAACCACTAGCAAATAAGTGAAATCTAATATAAACTCCCTTAATTTGAGAGGACAAAAGCACTTTTCAAGTGCTTATCAGACGCATGCCTTACCAAGCCAATGCATCACATACTCACACTTGGGGCTTGACTATCCAAGGTCTTCAACCTAGCCCACCTTCTTGGCGGCTACACACACCACCCATCCCAAAGGCTCTCGACCACCTTCCTCTCAACTACCCACCTACCTGCTTGCCATCTTCCAAAGATAAAAGTAAGGCGTACAATGCAACTATGTTTTATCCAAAGATCATTATGCCTTAAGTGACGGGATCGCAACATACCAGCACATTGACTGACTCATGGTCAAAATTTTCTCATATTCGGTCTTATCTTTAGTTCCATTAGGAGCCTAAGAAGATAATCCCATATTTCTATGGTTTGCTGCAACTTAATTTTAGTGTGACTTCTTTATCCTATGTTGCCCCTTATTTCTAAGGTTGCATGGAGAACTTATTTCTAGGCTTTAACCTTATATTCTCTTATGAAATATGCTTACATGCTAAACTTCTCAGTATTAGGACTCCACTAGATTGCTAATTTAAGTGGGCAAATTAAATTAACAATATTTTCCATACAACCAACGAAGGAAATGTGCAAGCAAATGAGGTATGATACTTTGACAAGTGCTCAAGCCATAAATCCCTAGGGCATCAACATAGTTGAATCTATTAGTGAATTTAGCTAATAATTACGAATACATTTATTGATTTCGTTGCTTCCATAACCATAGTTACGATAAGAATGTTCAAAGAATAGAACTACTCAAGATGAAAATATGAATGTAAATGCTAGAAATACAGTAAATGCCCATTTGATGACTTCCTCACTTTCTTAAGCTCCCTAAGATGGGTTCTTCCATCTCAAGGACAAATCTTTACTCTCTACGCTTATTCTCACGGGGTAGGGAGGCCCTAACTCTAGTTTTTCTAGAGAAACATTCATTCTTCAAGAGGTTCTAGAATTTTGAGTGGGGACCCCTCTTTGAAGGATCGAATTTTGTGGTGGATATCTTCAATGCTTAAGAAGAAAGCTTCCTTCCCATTTATAGTCTTCAAATGGGTTAGGTAGGTCCAATTTCCACGTTTTCAGTGCCCCAATCAACTTCGATGCTGAAGAATGGCTGAAGATCAAGCATTTCGCGACTATAGACAACTAGGCACAACTTCTAGAAATTAGGGTTTTGATGCAGTCATATCATGTTTTGGCAATGCAGCCACATCATGAGCATTTTCTACTAAACAACCAAAAATCAATGTTGAACCTCTTACAACAAGCCCAAACTGATAAAAATACTCTATGAGCACTTAAAGCACCTGTACTTTTTCACTTTACCTATTTAGAGCACAAAATAAAGTCTTCAAAACATGTATTTTATGGCATATATTAGCCACCCTCGATCTGGGGATAGTAAGTCAAAGCAACGAAGCTCGAAAGTGGATAAAAAAGGTATACAAGCAAAGTTGGATCTCATCCATTGGAAGCTGCGGCCGAGGTGAGACTGAGGGTAGCAAGATGGGGAGTTAGATGACCCTCGAGATTTGCCTAAGAGAATTGAAAGTAGGAAACTAATACGTAAAGGATGATGCTGAGGCCAAGACTCACCCATGGAAGGCAGAACATCTGAAAATTCAGGAAGAAATAGGAAACATTCAAGAGGACATTCATAAAGCATAAGAAGCGGATAGAGTCGATCATGAAGATGTAATTGAACAGGTTGACCCACACTTTTCAAATGAGATAATAAGAGAAGTGCTAGCCCCGAAGTTTAAGGTCCCAAGCATCAAACTATTTAATGGTAAGTTTGACCTGATTGACCAGTTGGATATGTATGATCCTGGATAGAGTCACACGAAATATCAGACACCATCAGGTGTAGGGCTTTCTCATTCTCACTCGCAGGTGCCGCAAAGAATGACTTTGTAATTTAAAGAGGAAACCAATCAATTCCTTCTCAGACTTGGCCTGAGCCTTCTGTAGCCACCTCTTTTGTTTGGGTTTATTTAAGAAATTAAATTTTTTTTTTCATTTTATCATAATTTTATGATTATCTATTTTTTTAAACTTGTTTTTATATGTTTTTAACTTTTATGTGTGGTTTAGTTAGAGTAACTTAAGTAACTGAAAAAATGCTAAAAAAGGTAACTTTTGAAAATTAGTTTTGGTGGCCAGAGACTCAATTCCTTTTTGGGTTGAGCTAACCTTTTGCATTATTCCTAATTTAAAAAAAAAAAAAAAAAAAAAAAAGAAATAAAGAAACAAAAAAAAAAAAAAAAAAAGAAATAAAGAAACAAAAAAAAAAAAAAAAAAAGAAATAAAGAAAAAAAAAATAAAAAAAAAAAAAAAAAAAAAGATAGCCAGTAAATTTTTATGGCATTTGAAGAAAGTTTTTCAACCTATAAAGCCTCTTTTTTATTCTTGGGGGGAGGGGGGTGTGAACAGAAAAACCCATTAACATATAGAGGCAACAGAAAAACCTACAGATTTGTAGCAGAGAGAAACCCCTAGGGCAAACACACAGAAGAGAAAAAAAATCGTAGAAAGATAGAGAGAATTCAGTGAGTTATATTACACAAAAAAAGGTAGCCAAAATTCAAAAATCGAAGAACATAATGCCCTAACTTAGTTGGAGGTTGCATTTATTTGTCACAAGGATTCACACTTCATATAACGTGTAGCTTCATGTTCAGAATTCCAACCTTCAACCTTCATCTTCTCTCTTAGAAATCTTGAAAAATAGAGAGAAATAAAAGTTACAAGGAAAAACAACAAGCAACTGGTTGAGGAGGAGTGCCTAGAAATAAAAAGTAGAAGAGAAAAAAATTGAGTAGGGAAAGAAGAGAAAAAGGGGGAAAGAACGAGGAGTTGTAAAGAAGTGGGTAAATAAAAGTTTTAAAAGCGTGAAATAAATATATTTAGTTTTAATTAATTAATTAATTATTTATTTATTTATTTATTTATGTTTATTATTATTATTATTATTGTAAACACCTATTTGGTCCGATATTCATTTTATTTGATTTTATCTCTCTATTATATTTATCTTAATTTAGTTCATTTTTTTCCTTTTCTCTTAATTTTATTTTTATTTTTAATTATCTATTTATTCTTTGTGTTTACATTGGTTAGTTATGTTGTTTTACTTATTTTTTCATTATTAGTTTTTTATTTATTTAGTTTTTCTATTTTTTATTTTCTTTTATTTTCTTTTATTTTTTATTTTTTATTTTTTTTCTCTTTTTTTTATGCTTATTACTATTTTTTGTATTATTATTCCCTTTTTTATTTTATCATATAATTTTCTTTTATTTTTAGTTTCATTATTTTTTTTATTATTTATTTATATATTTTTTTTTTCTCTTCTCTTCCAACATTTTTTTTTCTTCCCCATTTTATTTTGTTTTATTTTTAGTTTCATTATTTCATTTATTTATTATTTATATATTATTTATTTATTGTTTCATTATTTCATTTATTTATTTTTTATTTTTGTTTTTTCTTTTATTCCCCATTTGATTTTTAACTCAAACTTCTTCCTCCATTTCCTCTCTTTCTCCATTTCATTTTTTCTTCAAACTTCTTCTTCCGTTTCCTCTCTTACTCCATTTGAATTCCCTAACATATCTCAACTCCAAACCTTCCCTTCTTCCTATAAATTGATGGAAAATTTTCAATGAGTAGGAGGAGAAGAAGAGGAAATTAGAGTCACAAATTAAAAAAAAAAAAAAAATAGTGAGAGGCAAAATACACAAAGGGGGAGGAGAAGAAGAAAGTTGTGAGGAGAAGAAGAAAGTTTGTAAGGTTGAAGAAAACAAAAAGTTGTGAGGGGAGAAAAAGTTGTGAGGTTGAGGAAAAAGGAAGTTGTGAGGGGAAAAAGAAGTTGTGAGGTTGAAGAAGAAGGAGAAGAAGCAGAGAAAAGGAAAACGTGGAGGGGAGAAAGAAAAAAAAAATTGTAAAGGTGAAGGTGGACCCACTTCTTCTTTTTATTTTATTTTATTATTATTTTTCTATTTTATCTTATTTATTTAAAACTAGTTTTTATTTATTATGATTTTTACTATTATTTCCTCTCCCCTTAATTTCCATCATTTTTATTATTATTCATGTATTATTATCTTATCCTATTCTTTGATTTTCACCATTTATTTTTTTTCTTTTCATTATTATATCTTTTCTCTTTCTTCTCTCAATTTCAACTATTTTTCTCATTTATCAAATTTATGTTCTTATTTTCTTAATGATGACTTCGAATATTTTTTTAAAATTGTTTTATCTTATGTTTCATTTCGTGAGTTTTTATTAATCATTGGGTTCTCAATCTCAATTCATTAGATTCTAATTGAGGATTTTTTTTTTCAAACATGAGATTTCCATTAAATGAGTTTGAGTTAAAGTAATGGATTAAAGCCTAGAATCTTTTTAAGGCATTTAGTCAATGTTTCTACTATAGGATAAATGTAGAGTCCTTAATTTAGTACCATTAAACATGCTCTAGTTTTTATGGTTGAAATGCCTTACTAGTATTTCAAATTTCTTGGATTTCAGACTTTAAGCACATTTTTTATTACTACATTAAAATTTAGATTGGCAAATGAATTTCATATCTCATCATGATTCCTAAATGAACTTCAAATTAATTATCATTTGGTTTCCATAATAAACTATAGTTTCAATTAAATTTCAAATTTCAACTAAATTTCAACTAAATTTCAAACGTTTTATGAGATTCTCCATAAATCCCATGACGAAGTTGATATTACTCTAGAAAGAATATTACGTAAAAGAACCCAAATATAAATGGACAAACATTGTAGCTCACGAAATTCAACTATACTTTATTCTTAAAGTTATAGTGAAACTTGGTGAGACATTTCTTTTAAAGTTTACCAAATATTAATGTTTAAAAATATAATTGACTAGGTTAATAATTTTGTCTAGGCTGGGTTACTTAAGTTGACCGTAAGAGAATACTTCTACCTAGGAGTTATTTAATTAGTCAATTAAATTTGTTAGTTTTCATTTTACTTTTTTACAAATTTTGGATAATAGAATAAAATAATTTCAAACGAGTATTGTAGGGTACTAATACCTTCCCTACACTCAACAACCTTGAACTTATCTTTTGAAAACTAGACCGTTTTTTTTTCTTTTTAAAATAGGTGACCAATCACATCCCGAATGGTTGGTGGCGCTCCAAACCTTTTATCTCGAAAGAGACCCTTAAGGAGAGACGTTGACCGCTCCGCGTCGTGATGACGTTGCGACAGCTTGGCGACTCCACTGGGGATTGGTAGAGGGTCAAAGTCATTATGTTTATTTCTATTATCTATTTTTTTTTCCTTTTCTATTTTTAAAAAATATTACTTTCTTTGCCATTCAAAATCTATTTATTATTATTATTTTATTTTATTTTTATCTATCTACTTTTTTATTATTTATTTTCCTAAATAAGGTTGAGATATTTATTTGTGTTTTGGTTCATGTTTCTTGATTATTGTTTATTACTTATTTGTTTTATCTTTAATGTCATAAGTGCATGAATTGTGATCATTTCATATATTGTCATGCATTTCACACACACATTTACAAGCCTCCTACCCGGGCTTTACCTTTTAGGATTAGATTTGGAGGCTTAGTAATGTGACCTTCGTGGAACCTAGTTCCTGCATAAGCATATGAAAACCTCCACTCAAGTCAACTATGTTATGCAAACAGTTGGAAGGCTTGGGGACCGTATTTTCTCTAGGATATATTAGAATTTAACACCACAATCATGCATGCATGACTTTGATCTTAGAGTTTGGTTTAAATTCATTTCATAGTTAAAAATTATTTAGGATGTTATGTTTTCTAGTTATTGTTCTGTGCGTGCACGTCATCATTATATTTATCATACAATTATTATGGTAGCATGAATGCACTCATCTTATATATTGTCATGTATTTCACACACATTCACAAGCCTCATACTCGGATTGTACCTTTTAGGATTAGATTCGGAGGCCGAGAAGTCAACTCCAAACTCATATTTGCTTGAGGGATTCAGTCCTAAATTTTTTTTCCTTTCCAAAATAAAAGTACCATTTGAAATTTAATGACCCTTGATTTTGGTTGTAGATTAAATAATGAGTTCAATAAAATCGTCGCCCTTAGTACCAACCCCACAAGGATTGAGCATAGAAGACCAGGATTGTTTATCAAATAGCAAGAACATACAGGGAGCTCACGAGGATTGTTTATCAAATAGCAAGAACACAAAAGTTAAGCACATTAGCTTCCCTGAAAATCAGTTGGATGCTTTAAAACTAGCATGGGAAGGTCTAACGACAGCCAGAAAAGATAGATGCATCAACAAGTATAGTCAGATAACTTAACTTTCTATGTACAAGTTAACGTCTCTCTATTAAAAGCTTTAGTTCAACACTTGGCGTTAAAGTAGAGGTATATTCCTATATTGGGACACTTACAATGAAAAGGGCGTTGTCAACACTTTTAATTAAAATTCTCTCAAGCGATATTAAAAAGCAAATACGAACAAGAGGAAAAAGTGTGTGTTTGCCTATGGAATACATACTCTCCCTCCAACATAGGTTTGCAGACGAGGATAAAGGATTAGCATTGTTAGCCTTAAGTATCTTCAACACGATCTTATTCCCAAAAGTAAAAGTGTCACACCCCATCCCAAACTACCCTCCCGTAGCTCGAAACGGAGCATGAGGACAGCAGTCATCGACTTCCTAGTCGACTCCCACTGTCGAACTTACTTTACTTTCCACTTAGCAACACTTCCAAGGACGATGATACCATTAATTCTTTGACAAACCTCGACTTTGATCGGCAACAGGAATTGTCATGCTACCTGAAAAATGGAAAACATAAGAAAGGATGAGTTAAATAGCCTAGTGAGTAACAGTTTTGGAAATATTTAACTTTAACTATAAAACTGATCATAATATTCAACAAAACATTTAAAACATCGATTCCAATCATATTCAATAAAACAGTCTACAAAGCATCAAATCTTCTTTTGTTTTAAATTTTCCTTAGTTAGGGCAGAGTAGAACTCAACACACCCAACGTCGAAAATAACCTTAGTTGAGGCGGAGCAAAACTCAACGCACCCAACGTTGCTAACAACCTTAGTTGTGGTGGAGCAAGACTCAACACACCCAACGTCAAAAACAATCTTAGTTGAGGCGGAACAAAACTCAACGCACCCAACGTTGAAACTTCTATGTGCACATAGGAATATCTCGGGATGCCCAAGGACCTTCTCTGAGTCCATCAGTACTGGGTCACCTAGTCACTGCGCTGCCCACATGTCTTCTCAACTGTCCCTCAGCATTGGGTCCTTGAAAAAAAACATTTTTAGAAATAGGTATGTTTCGCATAAACAGTTCATTTTAAACACCTTTCATGGAAAACATAGCGTTTTTCAATAAATAGCATCTTCTAAGCATATTTTTCAACAACTCTTGGGAAAACAAATAAAACATGCCTTTATGCCATAAAATCATATAATGTCAAACAATATGCTTTTCAATAACTCATTTCCAAATCTTCCATAAAATCATATAATATCAATAACAAGCTTTTCAATAAACTCATTTCCAAATAACCAGCATGCTCTAATGCTTTTTTAAATATAAATGCATGATATACACGTTGAAAACCCATGAATGCATAATCAAAATCCAAAACCATTGATATTAGTCATAGAGAACGCATTCATATTTTGAAAACGTTAGTGTTACTCACAGAGCTTAATAATCGCTTAAGGGAAATTCCCTTTCTTTCCTTCTAATTCTATTTCCCGAGCTTCGTGGACACAGGGTTTGAAAGTCTGAAATGCAAGGTAACTGTTTTTCTCTTCTGACAGCTCGGTTGGACGCAACCCTACACCTCGAACGCAAAGCTGATCCCTTAAACGCAAGGTACAGCCTTCGAATGAATTCTTCTGGCTTTATCCCTTGGACACAAGGTTCTATCTTAAACGCAGAGTTGATCTTGAACGCAACGTTCACCTTGAACGCAGAGTTTATCTTCAACTGAAAGCTGATATCTTTAAACACAAAACAACTTGTTGAACGCAAGGTAGCTAGGTTGTTAAGATCACCTTATCTCTTGGCCGCAGACTTCTACTACAGACTCAAGGATTCCTCTTTTTTGCCTACTCTCTTCTTTCTCTCCAGAACTCCAACTTAATGATCATCACCTGCTTCTTTTTCCTCAAGATCCTATTTATAGTTTTGGGATGAGAGTTTTTGTCATCCAATTTCTCCTCTCTTTTTGCCACTTGTTTGCCACCTGTCACCCTGCATGACACATCAGACATGCAACCCGACACCTATTCCTTATAAAGTGTCAAGTTTAAATGAAATCACGTAACCTTTATAAACTTACCTTATGCGTTTGACTTGTTCCGAGGTACGAATCATGCTTACAATATAGTGCCCCTATGGGTCTATCTAATTCTCCTTTTAAGGTTTAGCTTCTTATTTTCTTCCTTCCTCCCAACCTTTCTACTTTTGACCAGGTTTCTCCTTCGCATACTACCACGCATTTGTGCCTTAACTGCATACTATCATGCATCCATCCCTTCTTTCCTTATGTCCCTATCTTATCTACAAACCCCTCTCTTGAGTGATAACCATCTGACTATGCTTGTTATCATCTCAAGATCTTCCTTCATGCGTTTGCCTTAAATTATAATAGCATCATTCCTCGATTCCACTTTATGCGTTTATCTCTACTTTCTGAGACTTAGATTTCCTTCCAACGCACCACTACTCAGCTTGAGTCCTCTTACTTATACGTCCTACTTAAACCAAGCTTACATTACCTCCTATGCGTTTCACTTCTTTCCCTTTGAGCTCTCAGGTTACTTCCTATGCGTTCACCTCTTTCCCTCGGGCTATGGGTTTCCTTACAATACTTCAAACACTTACCCATTTTCTTTTCCACAATGGTTACAAAATATGCGTCCGACTCAACTCTTAAGCATAAACCTTTCTTTCCTTTAAGTTCAACGCATGCTTATTCCTATTTTGGCAACACTTCTCAGCCAACACTACAAACTTGTGATCCAATACCACCTCTTTTGTCTTCTTTTCTTTATAAGCTCTTAAACGCATAGGTTCAAGAAGTAGGGTGTTACAAAAAGGGTATGTCGAAGAGAAAGTCGTTAAATTATTTTTTAGGGTGGAGGAAGGAGTGGATCCTATCATACCAATATTGGCTGAGAATTTCGGTCATTGAATCTTTGCATAATAGAAAGAGCAGAAAATTTTATTGGGTGTGCTCTATTACTGTATATTTGGATCCTAGGCCATGTGAAATTTCCATCGAAGTTCAAGTGTCGTCAAATTAGATTCTCAAAATCATGGAACAAGCTCCAAACTCCTATCTTAGAGTTTGTGCATTCGAGTTGGAGCTCAATGTTTCCAGAAGAAGATGCTTGGGAAGCTTTCTTTCCTGAGTTGAAAAAGATGATGTGGTATGGAAGGCTCCCTGGACGTCCATCAGGCCAATGATGTACAAGTGTGGTGAATTCTAGAATTTACCATTCTTAGGCCCATGGGGTTGTATATCATATGCTCTTTTAATGGTATTGCGTCAAATGTGGATACGTCAATTTATCCTTACAACACATGAGCTTAATAATTCAGAATTTGCTTACAAGAAAGAATTTTACGAAAACAAGATTCAACAGATTGTAAAGGCTGGGAAGAAGATCAATAAAATTCAAAGTTGTCAATTCCATGATGGCACTATAGAGGATTACAAGACATGACATTTAAACAAGACAAAGATTATGAATGCATCTCCACCTACGAGCATTAAAATATGTTCACAAAAATAAGTAGTAATTCCCAATCAAGCGACAAAATATGAATTATGAGATGAAGAATTAAAGAGGATGAATGCATGATTAGTTCAAGAAAATGAACGATTAAAAGTTGAAATGAATCAATACTCGTTGTAACACTACACTTGAAAAAGAATTACGAGAGTTAAAGGATAGTGTCAAAAAGCAGATGAAATTAGAAAGAGAATTGTCAACACTGGATATAGAAGCTCGTGATTTGAATAGAAACATGCATCGATTAAGGAAGGATAAGGAAGCCACTTAAGCAACTCTAAAGTCTCAAGATGAAATAATCTCCCAATTGCAATTCGATATATCCTTACACCATGAGTTGGTAAAAGAGTTGGATAGGGGAATTGACTTTAACAACAAAGAAATTCTCGATTCAGGGGAAAAGAACAAGATATTACATCAAACAGTCGATATGACAGAAAGTCAATTATGCGAAGTCAACAGGGAAAGCACAACTTTGAGAGAACCCAACCAATCACTTAATATTCAATTCATTAAATATCAAGAGGTTGTTGAAGGGTTACTGAGAGACAATACACTCTTAAAAAAGCAGCATAACAGATTAAGGGAAGATTACGATTTTTTAAGACTTGATAACACGACTTTACGCAATAAGTCAGAACATATGCTTATAGAAATAAGAAGAGTTACAAAGAAATCAAACAACCTGGCAGAAGAAGCATGTGTCATGACAGAGTATTGAAGGCGATTTTATTGATCACTTAGTTTAGTTTGCACCTTTTTTTTAAAAAAAAAAAATATTATTATTATTATTATTCTTATTATTATTTTCTTCCCTCTCTTTTTCCTGCTTTGGCCTTCTTTTTACCAACTTGTAATTTCTTTCCCTTCACTTAATAGAATGTTTTTATTTTTTATTTATTTATTTTTAATGGTTTTTGTTTTCAAAATTTGTCATTCATTTCATTCATGTTTCATTTATTTATTATTTTCTTTCCTTCTTAATAAAATAAAACAGAAAAATAAGATAGCTCGATCACCGCAAATCAATCGCACTTAAGTCACCAGATACAGAACTAGGAAAATGGAGGAGCAAAATGCAGAAACGAAAAATCCTAAGAAAGATATCGAAGAATTAAAGGGAAAAAATGGAAGCTATACTTCTTCTTTTGGAGAAAGACAAGTTCGTAGCAGACGTAGCTCAACCTAATACTACGGCTGTGGTAAGTCTGTGTCGCATCGACCAATTGAGGGATTTACCCCCAAGTAGACCACATACAACCCTCTTTACAATATTCTTGTTGATCAGTTTCCCTTCCCCTTCTCAACTAAGGGTGAGTCAATTCCATTAATTAGCCAAGTAGGCTTTCCACTTGTTAAAGAAGATCCGTCAAAAGTTATAGTCACTATTCATAACCTAGATGATCCAGAGATCAGAAGAAATTTGACAAAAGAAGAACCTAAACCCTCTTCCAGTGGAAAGTTTCAGAATTTAGAAGAAAAGTTGAGAGCCGTGGAGGGAACAGATGTTTTTGGTAACATAAATGCTACTCAGTTATGTCTGGTGCCAAATGTAGTTCTTCGAGCCAAGTTTAAAGTTCTCAAATTCGAACAATATGATGGTTCTTCATGTCGTAAAAGCCATATTATCATGTATTGTAGGAAGATGGCAGCGTATGTCCATGATGACAAGTTACTCATACACAGCTTCCAAGATAGCTTGACAGGTCCAACTTCTCGATGGTATACGCAACTGGATGGATCTCATATCAGCACATGGAGGAACTTAGTAGATTCCTTCCTTAAGCAATATAAGCACAATATAAACATGGTTCCGAACTGCCTAGATCTGCAAAAGATGGAGAAAAAGAGTACAGAGAGTTTCAAAGAATATACACAAAGATGAAGAGATACTACTGCATAGGTACAACCTCCTCTAACAGACAAGGAGTTTTCTGATACGTTCATTTATACTTTAAAAGCTCCCTTCTATGACAGAATGATTGGGAGCACTCAAACAACTTTTCTGATATAATGACGATCGGGGAGAGGAACGAATATGGAATCAAGTATGGCAAAATAACCGACATAGTAGAGTCATTGACTTTGAGTAGAAAGAAGACTAATTTTTCAAAAGAAAAAATAAGGGGAGGTACAGATGGTAGGTAGAGTTAACCATGGTAACATGAGTCAATGGTCACATCCAAATGTTGGAGTTCCTCATTACCCTCAGAATTATTATGCACTACCTTATCCATATTATCAGCATTTTGTAAATCATGCGGCGGTTTAATATTATCCCTCCCCTGCTCAAAATCAACGTCCTTATATGAACCAGGGGTACCAACCTCAAGGTCAATAAACTTCTTATGCACGAGGATAGGAAAAAAAAGAGGGACGTAAATAAGTGCAATTTAATTCGATCCCAATGACTTACATAAAGCTTATACCACTACTATTCTAGAGTAATCAATTAGCATCTGTACCAATAGATCTGATGCAACCTCCTTATCCTAAGTGGTATGACCAAAATGCTCGGTGTAATTATCATGCGGGAGCCATTGGCCATTCAACAGAAAATTGTACGACACTTAAGTATAGGGTGCAAACATTGATCAAGGCAAAATGACTGAATTTTAAGGACAATGGACCTGACGTGAATAACAACCCTCTTCCAAACCACCAGAACCCACAAGTAAATGTTGTAGATGCACAAGAGTTTGGTTTTAAGGATGTCATGAGTGTAATGACGTCTAAAGAAGAGCTTTTTCAAGTTTTGTTTAGCAATTGATTAATTAAGCAATAGAATTTGCAAGGTGATGTTCTTTATACACAACGTAATGGCAGTCTAATGTGTTTATATCATGCTGGAGCAAAAGGTCATTCTATTGATCAGTGCCCTCATTTCTCCCAAAAAATATAGGAGTTATTAGATTCTCGTTTCTTAATAGTCTCACAAAAGACAATTAAAGAATCGAAGCTCGGGCATGAAATACATGTTGTAGAAGAGTGACAGACGAAATTTGTCGCCCAATTCCGTGCCAAATAAATTTTCCTAACTTACCCACAGTAGTAGTGGCAAGCCGGGTTCAACGCAGGGAGCCCTCGAATTTCATAGTTGGAAAGTTCAAAACTCAAGGTAACAAAAGGGGGTTTTTGAAAAACAGTTGATTGCAAGAAACTTAAATTGCATGAAAATAAAATGCGAAGGTAAAAAAAGCAAAATTCAATAAAGAAGCTCTAGCTTGCATTACGCGGGATTTCTTTTGTTCGATGTTCTTATCATTGGTTCGTCATTACTAAATGCATTGAAGCTATCACCTAATCAATTTAACTAAAAATGCCAGAATTGAATTGTCCTAGTTGACAAGTTAGATTTAAGCAAATCGATGAAAAGCATGCAAAATTTGACTAAACCTAACCACATTAAGTTCAAAGGAAAATTAGGCAGAACATGCAACTGGAAAGACCTAGATTGAATGTCTTATCGATTTAATCCTAGGTTGATTAGAACAATGAGCATCACCATCTAGATTTGCAAGCTAACCTAACCTATTGTTTCCTATGATTGACATACAACAAATTGTCACAAATTGTAATACAACCAAAAGCAATAATCAAAATAAACACCAACGTTACAAATTGATCATAATTCTTGAAAAGTCGGAATTAAATAATGCAACACTTGAATTAAGTTCAAAACATTAAAAGAACATCAATTACAATGGAAAAATCCTAATACCCAAGGGAAAATTGTCCGAAATGACCCAAAAAGTTAAAAACTTATCTATGGATGACGCACTCCCAAAAACTTGACCATCAGTGACCTTTTGGCCACGTGAAATACCGATTTTACCCCCCGAAACTAAAACTGCCCAAAACTTTCTCTCTCCACCAAAATTGATTGCATTGAATGTCGAAGCCTTCATCACCAGCATTTTTTAGAATCATTTAATGTCAACTACCATTGTCACACCCCATCCCAACTACTCTTCCTTAGCCCGAGACAGAGCGTGATGACAGCAGTCATCGACTCTCCGGTCGACTCCCACTGTTGAACTTACTTTAACTTTCTATTTAACCACACTTCTTAAGAAGATGAATCCATTAATTCTCGAGAAACCTCGACTTCGACCGGCAACGAAAACTGTCATGCTATCTGAAAAGTGAAAAACATGAGCTAAATAGCCCAGTGAGTGACAGTTTTGGAAATACTTTACTTTAATTATAAAACTGATCATAATATAAACATTGTCAAACAATGCGTACAAAATATCAATTCAATTCATATTCATACAAAACATGCTCAAATGCCATTGTCAAATCATACATGCTCATTTCAAAAAAAAATACTCAGAAATTCCATTTGTTTTAAATCGTTTCCCTTAATTGAGGCGGAGCGGAGCTCAATGCTACTCATCGTCGAAAACATTTTTAAATCATTTTCCTTAATTGAGGCAGAGTGGAGCTCAACGCTTCTCAACGTCGAAAACATTTTTAACTCATTTCCCTTAGTTGAGGCGGAGTGGAGCTCAACGCTTCTCAACGTCAAAAACATTTTTAACTCATTTCCCTTAGTTGAGGTGGAGCGGAGCTCAACGCTTCTCAACATCGAAAACATTTTTAACTCATTTCCCTTAATTGAAGCGGAGCGGAGCTCAACGCTACTTAACGTCGAATATCCTTAGCTATGTGAAGTAATCTCAACACAACAACGTTGTATGTTCCTCTATGTGCACATAGGTATCATAATTCGAGCTGCCCATATCCCTTCTGCGAGTCCTTGAGCATTGAGGTCCCATTTCTATATCCAGGTTACAAATTTGCCTTCTTCGAGTCCTTCAGCATTGGGAACCTTTTCTATATTCCGACTACTCATTTGCCTTCTTCAAGTCCTTGAGCTTTGGGAGCCTTTTCAAAGATTTTATAAAATACACAACATGTTTTGAAAACATCTTATCATAAATTCATAAGTTACACATTTCCAAACCTTCCATAAAATCATATATTATCGTCAGCATGCTTTTCATAAAACTCATTCAAACAACTAGCACACTCAAATGCTTTTCAATATAAAACGCATGATATGCACAGTAAACTCATAAGTTTTTCAATCATACAACCATGCTTTCAAATATAAACTTTTCAACAATATCACCTTGTTCAAAGTAAAACTATTTTGAATAAATCGTCACTCACTACTTGTCCTGGGCCTTTAGCGGTTTATACGCCTTTCCTAGCTCTTCTTGGCCTGTAATCATACATTTCTCGTTGTTAGATTTTCTTAAGATTTCCTTAACATAACCAACAAGCTTTAACCATTCATACTTGGTCAGCTTTAACCATTCATACTTGGTCAATAATTCACTACCGAGACCATAATTCAATAGAATATCCTTAATGAGCGAAATTCTACACAGCTAGCGAGACTACTAACGAGATTCCACTACAGAAAAACGACACTAGCGATACCATGGTGAGCGAGACCAGTGAGACTCACCTGAGCAGCGATACCTAGCAATACCCAGCGAGAATTGTGAGATGCAAGGCTGCTAGCGACACCCGCGTTACCCGTCTTGCTACTTCCACTTACTTCCAGTGTCGCTGCTCTTCCAGCGATATTGTCATCCACAGCTTCTGCCTTTACCTTGGCCCTCACTTCTATCTGTTAAAAGTCGTATTTCCAACCCAATTGAGCACTTTTTTTCTACTACAAACTTGTAAAGAAATGTATTTCCTAGCTTACCTCAAGATTTCAGAACTTAACTCTTCTTTATTTGGCAGATATTCCTGACTTACTTCGGGCTGCTCCAAATCACTCCAAAAATCAGTACCAAGCACTTCCACCTATCATTTAACATGTTTTTCTTCAAATTCAGTTCAACCAACCTTCACAATATTTGTTAACAATTGAGTTAACTTACCGACCTCAGATTCTTAGCCCTAAACTCGATCTCCACAGAATGTTGTCTTCCAAATACTGAACGTTGTTCAGATTGCACGACAGCAATCAACCCTTCTGTTCTAACTTCACTTATACCATGAATTTGTCTTAGACTCCTTCCTCTACCTCTCTTCGTCGCTAAGCTGAAATATGGAATTGATTGGAGCTTTAAAGACACCGAACATGATTGAAAGCTAAGCTTTACACACTTAAACGAGCTGCCGACTTACCTTCACTTTCTCTTTTATTTTATTTTATTTTATTTTATCTTCTAGAAACTATCTCCAAGTATCTTCTTCAGTTTGCGAACACAATCTTCCATTGACAAACTTGGATGCTAGCCTGGACGCATCGTACCATGCGTCTGAACCATAAACACCCTTGAACGCATACTTCGCTAACGCGAACTTGATTACTAGCCTGGCACATTGCACCATGCGTCAAACCATGGATACACTTAGACGCATTCTTCGCCAACGACCAACGCAACCTCCCAACAGATCTCAATCAACGCATGGCTGCTGGTCCAACAACCTCATCAATGTATAGCCCCAAACATTTACTCATGCTCAACCTCGGAAACGCATGCTTCTCTAGTAACCGCATTCCCTTTATACTTGGCCTCAGCTACCCCAAAGCTTCACCTAGCCACTTCCTTTCCAGCACACACTTCTCCAACGCATAAGACACCTTTTAACGCATGATAACTCATGCCTTAAGGCTCTCAGCCACTCTTTTACTTGCCTTCTTTAGCTTGTCATCTTCCAAACTAATCTTTATAGCTTGTTAACTTCCAAAGTTAAGTGTGGGGCTTACAACCATTATACCAACAAAATTGAATGCGAGGATACTAATGGACGGTCGCTTTCACACATTCTTCCATTCTTCCATTTTGTTTTGCGGGTTTCACAAACATTCGGACGAACTTAATCTTCTTCCATTTTTCTCACAAGTTACAGTGTCAATCGCTTTCATTTTCGTCTAGTGTTCGTTTCAGCAACATCATGGGTTAGAATAAAAAACACAGAGAATGTAAGTGTTTCTCTTCCTATATCGTTTAGTTCTATATAAACGGTCACTTATGTAGAAGTAAACGATCGATTATAGTTAACTAAGCGATCACCTACATTAATCTCAGAGATCACTTACACGATATTAGGCAATCGCTTACACGTCATAATGTGATCGATTATTATGATACTAGGCGATTGCTTTCACATCACCAGGCGATCACATACATGATACTAGGCGATTGCTTTCATGATCGCTTTGAACATCACCAGGCAATTGCATATGTAATATTAGGCCATTGCTTACAATTGTCTATGCGATTGCTTACATTTTTCTAGGTGATCGCTCTGTTTTTTTTCTTTTCTGAAGATCATTTCTAACTAAAAACCTTAACTTCTCTGCAGGTCAATGAAACTACTTGGCATCTTTGTGCGATTTGGTGGGGAATGGGATCAGTCTGGATGCAACTATGTTGGAGGTCAAATGAAAGGTCTGAAAGTCAGAAAGGATATAACCTATAATGAATTAGTTAGCATACTGTACCAACGATTGAACATTGATCCCGACCTGTTCGATATACACATCAAATGTTGTTATAATCTGTTGGTCCAAGTTCCTCCAATTGATATAGTAGATGATGAATACCTCATCTTTTTTTCTAGAAGGAAGTGATGCATCTCGGATACCATTGTTTGTATCACTTACACCTCACGAAAGGCATGGAGTACATGACATGCACCAAGAATGCAATCCAACGACTGAAGCAGTCCAAGCATTCCAACGTATGATTTTCCCACCACATCATCATTGGAGGACAATGTTGAGGCATGCAACCTGGGAAATGACAGAAGTGAAAAATGGGTTGGTCAAAGCATTCCGACATATGATTATATGGATGACGTGTATAGATAGTGGTCAATACCACAAACAATCCCAACCCCATTTGTGGCAACGCCGTCCGTTCAAGTAGCCCCCACTGTCTCAACCCAACCATTCATAAACATAGCCGAACCATCAGATGGCCCATCGTACGATGACCTCATCACAATCCCCCACGATTCTTTGAGTGACGAAGATATAAGGGAAGGTCAGATTTTCTTCTCCAAATATGACCATGTCGGTTAAATTGTCGATACTAGCAATAAAGAAGAACTTTGGATACTCACAATCCCCCACGAAGAGTTTGCTAACAGTGCGGTGTTTGGTTGAGGGATGCAAGTCGAGAGTCCGTGCAAAAAAGTTGGAAGGAAGAGATTCTTTCAAAGTAACTAAGTATCTGAGTGCCCATACATGTTCCCTTGAGATGAGGACGGGTAATCACCAACAAGCCAAGAGTTGGGTTATTGGACACTTAATCAAGTTTAAGTATGATCAAGTAGGCCGAACATACCGTCCAAGGGATATAATTGAAGAGTCCGACGGGATTATGGTATGAATATAAGCTATGGGCAAGCTTATCGGGCAAGGGAGTACGCCCTGGTATTTGCACGAGGATCGCCAGAAGGATCATATGCTCTTGTCAATTCATATGGTAAGGCACTGAAACTTGCAAACTCAGGCACGGTGTTTGAGGTTGAAGTAGAAGATCAACGGTACTTTAAGTACGTCTACATGGCATTGGTCTGTGCATTAAGGGATTCTTGAACTGCATTCGTCCTGTAATTGTTGTCGACAGTACTCATTTGCATGAGAAATATAAGTGTATGTTATTGATAGCAACATGTATTGCTGGCAACAACATATATCCAATTGCTTTTAGTATCGTAGACGGCGAGAACGATGCATCCTGGCTTTGATTCATGACTCACTTGAAGGCCTCGATCGGAGACATCCCTAGCTTGGTGATTATATCAGATCGTCACATATCCATCGAGAAGGTTGTATCAAGCGTATTCCCAAAGGCATTCCATCCACTGTGTATATATAACTTTGATGGATAAGTTCAACAATAAAGACATAATTTCGCATTTTTACCTAGCAGCCAAGGCCTACAGGATGTTTAAGTTTCAAGTATATTAGTCTAAGCTTCAAAGATATCTCGGAGTGACAGCCTACCTTGAAGAGATTGAATTACGACGGTGGACACAGGTGAACCAAGTCCATTGTAGGTATGACAAGATGACAACAAATATAGTAAAATGTCTCAATAGAGTCTTAAAAGATGTAAGGGAACTGCCTATTATGAAGCTTCTTGAGCATATTCGGGGGTGGTTACAGAGTTGGTTCTATGTCTAACATACACATGTCATGGCATGCACAAACCTTGTAACTGACTATGCAACGACTATCTTGAAAGAGGTTGAATCGCTGTCCACAACGTATTGTGTGTCTCCATTGGACATGTATATGCTAAATGTAGACGATGGACATCTTGGTGGGCTGGTTGATCTCCGTTCACAAACATATACGTGTATGGAGTTTAATTGCATGGAGATTCCATGCTCACACGTAGTAGCTGCAGCAACCATGCATAACATTAACGTCCAAATGTTGTGCTCAAAGTGGTTCATAGTAGAGTGTGTGCCTGCCGCGTATGCTGAACCAATATTCCCAGTTGGTCATCAACAAGAGTGGAGACGAAGACCTGATTTTGATGACATTGAAATCTTACCACAACAGAAAAACATATCGACAGCCATTGATAATACTTGCCACGGGGACGCATGGGATGCATGAAATGTAGTCGCTTAGTTTGTATCTGGTTGTTTTAATTAATTAATGCAATTGTATACAATTAAATCATGCATGTAGTTCTGTACACGATCGACCACCATATAATAAACGATCGCTTATTACGTGTCTCAACAATCAATTAAACATGTAACGCGATCGCTTATAACACGTCTAAGCGATCATTTATTGTATATCAAGCAATCGTTTAATAATATTAAACGATCGTTTAGTATATATTAAAGGATCGTTTAGTGTACATTAAACGATCGCTTAGAGAAATGTACACGAATAATGATTATAATACGAGAATTGGACACGAATACTTGAAATTGATAAAACAATTGGATTAAATTAATTATAATATGAGAAATGTACACGAATACTGATTTCATTGATTACCATAAGAACTTAGTTGCCCATAGTTCGGCTACATATTGTCTCCTAAATACAGGCATATTGTTCAAATTTAGACTATCTTTATTAATATTCGTTACAAGATATTCCAAAAATTTACAAGAAAAAATCCCACAGTCAAGGGATTTGCCCCACTGAAGCGTAACCTTGGATCACTTCACTTCCCACGGCCGGTACTTGAAATTTGGAATCCACGTGTCGAATCCGCAGGCTATCAAAATTAATGGTATGACCCTGCTTAGTAGCTCTAGTTTTGGATTCACGATGTCCGCACGGATGTAGTCTGACATTGAGTCGAAGATATAGATCGTGGATCCACGAAGGTCGATTGCAGCCATGAGCCAATGCTCGCTTATGTTGATTGGTCCAAACACATAATCCACCTCCGACCATGCAGTCTTGTAGTCTTTGTTCTGGCCGTGTGCGAACTCGAGGAATGTCAAGCGAATAGCCCAAAAATCGGCATGTGTAACCTTGTTGGTCCAAGGCTCCACTGTCTCGTCGGGCATGACCACACCATCAGGTGGTATATTGACCACAATTCCTTCAAGATTCGTGAGGGAATCCTGTAGAAAATCAAGAGTTAGATTAAATAACAATAATAATTGGTCAAAGTACAAAACAAGTTCAGGGTTACGTACCATAAATCCAGTGTTCACCATCGTAGATCGAAGTGAACACAATTCGGGCTGGGATTGAAGCTTCCGATGAACATGGAGCACTAGTATGTCCATATTCTACAGAAAACAATGGAAAAGTTTAGTAATACACGAGTCTCAATTAAAGTATTAAATGATCCCTTATTAATCCTAAACGATCGCTTATTAATCCTAAATGATTGCTTAGCATTTACTAAATGATCACTTAGACCGTCTACGTGATCGCTTATATAATCATAAACGATCGTTTACATATTAAGCGATCGCTTATGGTTATATAAGCGGTCGCATAGACATAACTATGCGATCGCTGTATTTAAGCAATCATTTGAATTTTAAAGGAAAACTTACGTCCCCAATCACCCATGTATTTTTAAAGAATTCCTTGGGTCCGGGAGGTGTATATGACTGTCCTCTTCTCGTCCTTTGCCTTGGGATTGCTCATCCACTTCTTATATGCAGCCTATAGCACATTCGGTATTAGGAACAAGGGGTCATTGTAAGCCCCATACTTGTCATTGAGAGAAGGTAAGTAAGAAGAAATTATAGGACAGGTATTGAGTAAAGAAAATTGGCCGAGTTGTGTGAGAGCAAAAATGGCTAAGTGTTGGCCATGTGATGGGTGATTATGCGTTGAGGGTATGTCTAAAGCTTGACAAGAGTTGCCGCTGGTAGGCATGTGTTGAAGAGGGCAGCTCAGCGTGGAAATAGATGTGAAGGAAGGAAGGTGCAATAGGCATTAGTGGAAGTATGCGTTGAAGGCTACTATATGTTGAAGTTGGCATTGCTATGCGTTGAGATGGCCTATGCGTTGAAGGTTGGTATGCGTCGGTGCATAGAAAGGGGTCGAGAAGGCCATGCGGTAGTCGGCTATTCGGCGTTGAGTAATCAGTGGAATGGTAAGTTGAGGCTATGCGTTGCCGAAGCTATGCGAGGAAGGTTGCGTTGGTTAATTCAAGAAGGAAAATGATGGTAGAGCATGTAAGTCGGTGATTTATATTGACATATAAGTGAGTGCATCGAATAATTAAACCCTTTTAGACATAAGAACAACGAGGAAAGGTGGAAGAAGGTGTTTATATCGAATTCAAGTAGGAACCAGATCATTTTCATGATGACTTTGAAGCTGGAACCAGAAGCTTGATTGTTGCTAATAAATATGGGCATTAATCAGTATTTGAAGGAGAGTGAGCTGAGGACTGAAATTTTGAGGTTGGTAAGTTGATTCAATTCCTAGCAACTTCCATGAAGAATGTTTAAGCTAAATCCGAGCAAAAATGTGTTAATTTCTAGGAGGAAGTAATCAAAGTTGAATTGCTAGACAATTCAAGGCAGTCAAAGTTATTTGGGAATAGTTCTCAAACGAAGACGAGTTATGGCCTGAAATTTTGAGGTAAGCTAGGAAACTCACTACTTTACAAGATTGTAGAAGAGGGGAAGTTCTAATTTTGGCTGTAATATGGTTTTTAGCAGGATAAAGAAAGAGTTAGAAGGAAGGAAAGAAGCAGTGATATCAAGTGTCGTTAGACAGTGGTATCGCTAAGGAGCTGGAGAGTGAGTAGCGGAACGAGTGTTGCTGATAACGCAAAGAGCTTTGCATCTCACAACTCTCGCTGAAGTCTCGCTGGGTATCGCTCCTCAAGGTGAACTCGCTAGTCTAGTTCACTCCGGTTTCCTAGTGCAGTATCCAGTGGTGTGATTTCGCTGGTAGTCTCGCTAGTGACATAGAGTATCGCTAGTTATGAATACATTGGAAAAAGAGAGTCTCAGTGATAGAGTGAGAACGATATATGAATATGCATACTTAATGATTATGGAAAGGGAGTTCAAAGAAAACCCAATGTGGGAAATGTGTTTTTATAGGCCAAGAAGAGCTCGGAAAAGCATATAATCCGCTCGGGGCCTAAGACAAATCCTGAGTGACTTTCTATTTCATCCAAGGATTATTTCTAACATTGTGCAAGTGAAAACGAGTATGTCATATGAACTCTTGTATGCGTGTTATCTAAATGCAACCCACGGTCGAAGGACCATGTGTGAAGGCCTATGGGAATATGATATATGATACACAGTGCTGAGGGACCATGGGTGAAGGCACTTGAGAAATTGATTAAGATGGATTCCAATGCCGAAGGACCTTGTGAGAAGGTATATGGAAAACCAGTACATGATGGCTCGGTGCTGAGGGACCACGATTGAAAGCACTTGAGCAGTGGATTAATATGGAACTCAGTGCTGAGGGACAATGTGAGAAAGCACTTGAGAGTTGAAACGCCGAGGGACGAAATTTGAAGGCATGTGAATATATGAATAATAGGAATTGAATTATGAGGCTAATAGCATTGAGCTTGCTCCGCTACTTCTTGGGAAGATATTAATGTTATATTGTTAAATGGCATGAGTGACCCAGGAAGCTGTACTAATAAAACATATAATATTTATTATGATCACTATTAGCTCAAGGATTAAATTGTAATTAGATAACTTAGTCACTCACTGGGCTTTAGGCTCACGCTTTCTTGTTTATTGTTGTTCGTTTCAGGTAGCGAGCGTGTTCGGGACGCCTAGCCTACAGAAGATCCTCGTCTGGGCTTACTCTGCATTAGTTCTCTAAGATAGTTGTAGATACTCGGTTTATGTACATGTTTTGTCATACATGATCCTTGTAGTTTAATGAGAGTGGGTTTTCTACTGTGTACTAAACAAATACCTGTTATGATAAATTATGAGTTGAGAAATCATAACTTAGAATTTATGTTTAACTCATGACGCTTCACTAGCATAAAGCTTTGTATAATTGATCTGGTGTTGATTTATGTTTCAAGATATATGATGACGAGTGTGTGTGTGTATGTCGCACCTACTTCTAGGTTAGGAAAGGAATCTGGGAGGAGGTGTGACAGTCATACACTTGACCGCTCTGATGGGGAAGTTGAGGAGGGACTAAGGGTTCGGGTTGCAGTGGTTGGGAAGGTTGAGGTTTGAAAGATTGTGAAGTTTGGAGAGGTTGAGGAGTTTGGGAAGTTGGTTGGGGAAGTTGGGATTGAGGTTGAGGTTGATTCGGAAGGTAGGGGTTGAGGTTGGGGTTTGGAAGGTAAGGGTTGAGGTTGGGTTTGTTGGGAAGTTGATTGGGGAAGTTAGGGTTAAGCTTGAGGTTTGGAGTTAGGCGTTGAGGTTGGGTTAGTTGGGAAGTTGGTTAGGGAAGTTGGGGTTCAGGCTGAGGTTCGGAAGGTAGAAGTTGAGCTTGGGTTGGTTGGGGAAGTTGGGGTTGAGGTGGGATCAGTAAGGAGGGGGGACCAGTGTTGAAGGATGTTGGCTCCCTCTTCGGACTCTTCAGACGATCAGACATCACCTTCTTTTTCTATACAACATGGAAATTCTGTTAGAATACATATGTAAATAATGTGTATATGAAATTACATCAAATAAATACCTCGGCCATTTCAGCTAGGGTTGTCAAGTCTACTATGCTCCTTATGTTGAATGATTAAGTGGGGAGCATTTCACTAGGGAGCTCTTCGACAGAGGGTGGCTGTGTCGTAGGGGGATCAACTGGGTGGAGTTCTTCAATGGTGGCGGTAGTAGTTTCTTCCTCGATGGGTTGGTCGTAAACCACTATCGCCATTTCCTCCCCGCCGCCATCTTTTCCTTTGGTCAGAGCTGACTCAGACGGCCCTTCGTGAACCCCACCATACCTTTCTTCAACTTGACCATCTCCACCACCACCCTCGTTCTCCCCAATGTTACCCGGCATCGGGGGTGTCATCGGGGTAGCTTTCCTGATTGTCTTCTTCGTCGTCGCTACCTTAAATTAGACAAATAAAGCAATAGGTTAGATAGTTGCTACGTGATCGCTTCCAAAAATACTATGTGATCGCATACAAATGCTAAGCAATCATTTAACATGAATATGTGATTGCTTTGAACGTTTGTATGCGATCGCTTGGCATTATTAAGTGATTACTTAGTATTATTAAGCAATCGATTAACTATTACTATGCGATCAATATGAAAAAAAAGAAAAAAGACAATCAGAAGGAATAAAATCTAACCTGACATAGATGCTCGATAAACATCCTCAGGTCGTCTATCTGCTTGCTTAAATGATCGTGCTGCTCACGAACCAATGTCGTCAAGTTCGCCAAGTCGTTACGAACCGCAGATATCTCCTTGCATAGCATCTTGTACGACCGTGAGTGCTTATGCCTTCTGGAGGTGGGATGCCTCTCCAAGGTCTTGGCTCCCCTTTTCTTCCCCTCTAACCAATAGACTGACCCGGGAGTGGGGTAGTTGTCTCCATAATCGGCTGCTCAATTTGAATTTCTGTTGGCTGCTCGAGTTCATCTTCTTCGTAAGAGAACTTCAGTTGGTCTGCCTCGGCGTCAACCGACGACTGATCTCTTGACGCAGGGTTAACACATGGCATCAACTCAACCCCCCTTATTCTATCCTTATTGTACCTCAGTTCATCTGACGAAGGCACAAGTCTCGCTTAGACGATCGTCTATAATGCAAACAACAAATCTATAAATGATCACCCAATAATAAAAAGATGAGTAAACGATCGCCTGGATTAATGTAAACGATCACCTAGATAATCTAAACGATCACTTATATCGTAACAGATGACTGCGTATATATACTAAGCGATCGCATAGTCTATGCAATCGCTTATTATAAACTCATCAATTGTTTAGATATTCTACACGATCGTTGAGAGACATCTATGATCGTGTAGATGAATATTAACGATCGTTTAGATCATCTAACAACTTATACCTTTTTGGGTTGGAAGACATTCCTCTCCAACGACTTGTACAATGGAGGCTGAGAACATGTCCACCTTAGAATTTGTGGAATGGCACTTTTGCTTACTTTGGTAGCCACGAACTTGCTAGAAGTGGACAATATCTCGTATGCCCACACCTATAACAAACACAATATAAACAGATTAGGCAGATTACGCTAAATATAGAAGTATAATTGAAGTATAAATTAGGCTAAATCGTACCTGGAATGCAAGCACATATCCTTTATGCAGTAGTATGTGGTGTGTTTGGGGTTGTCTGCCTTCTTGATATCATGCACCTCTTTCTTTCCGCGCATGATAGTCTTCATGTTATTCAACAACCGTTTGAAGAAAAAAGACAACCAGTGGTAGTTGGCAAAGACTTCAAAGTCGTCGACAATCCAAAAACTCTTCATGTCGAATTGTGTCTTCTTGTCTTTGCCCATCATAACCGTCTCGATATACAGAGCGAGGGCTACCTTCACTGCATCTTGATCATTCGTAAATCTGATCTTCTCGAAGGCAACCTCAATATCCTTGACCAGCTTTTCCTTCTTATCATTCGGGTCCCTAGGTCTAAGGATGAGACTTCGTAGTCTCTCGCCGCATGTATCTCGTTCGACCGTTTCTTAAATCGACCATAGCCCGGTTATGAGATTGAAGTCTTCTTGAATGAAGGTACCCTTCTTCGCCATAATATTGAAGCTGATTGAGTCGGCACTATCCTCCCTCACCTCCCATAGCAAGAAGTGGTGGAATAGCTGTCCATTAAACACTAAGTCCACGTCCGGCAGTGGACCAAATGAGGTCTTCCTAAATATTTCCATCTGATCAGTTGTCAGCTTGCTCTTGATCAGAGAGCTGGTTTTGTGGACCATGCAGAAGACGATGGCAGGGAAGTACTTATCCTCAGATACATCCATTATCAACCTATAGCAAGGAAATGCAGTACAACATTAGTTCAACAAATTAAAAACTCCGATATGATCGCTTATGAAACATTAAACGATTGCTTATTAAATACTAAATGATCGTTTAAAGTACTAAGCGATCGCTTAGTCCATACTCTACGATTGCTTATTGAAATAAATGATCTCTTAGTAATCTATGCGATCTTGTAGTAATCTAAACGATTGCATAGTCATTTAAACGATCGCTTAATCGTATAACCTAGACTGGGCGATCGGTTATTCTAGGTTTAGTGATCGTTTCACCGAAGTTCAGCGATGGCTTGAGCTATGCTAAGCGATCGTTAAGCTTGTTATGAGCGATCGTTAAACCTATGATGGGGCGATCGTTAAACCTAGTATGGGCGATCGTAATAGGCCTACCTTTTCGATGAAGCAGAAGATGACGACTAGGAAAAAGAGAAAGCGAAAGGTTCAGACAGAAAGTGGAAAGGTTGAGAGAGAAAGCGATCGTTCAAATATCGTAAAAGTTTTCCAATAGGTGGGCGGCGACTTTTAAAGAAAAAATGAAAAGGCGCATTTGGGCTGTTTTAATTTTGGGGGGTAAAATCGGTATTTCACGTGGCCAAAAGGTTACTGATGGTCAAGTTTTTGGGAATGGGCCATCCATAGATAAGTCTTTAGTTTTTGGGTCATTTCGTGCAATTTCCCCATACCCAATCTAAAAAGACATTACCTTAGCCAATAATCGGCATATCGGTTCAAGTTTCTAAGGATGAAAAGAAGAAAAGAGGAGAGAATGGAGCCAAAAGTCGGCTAGTCTGGCTATTTTTAACCTAGATGTCGAAGATTTTTTTATAAAGAATCTATCACAGTACCATGGTGCTGACGCGAAATCTGCCGCATGAAATTTTGGAGCGTCGCGCCGCTGCCAGTGGATCTCCTCGGGAAAAAGCGTCGTGGCTGTGCCCAGGCAGCACCAAGGCGCTGTGGCTTCAAGAGTATTTTGGTAATTTTGGAGTTCTATCGCCCGGTTGATGCCGTGGAACTTCATTTTTGCCTGTTTTAGCCCTATTTTGGTGCTAACACCCCGTTCTACATGTTAAGTGCTCAAAACCTACAAAATAACACAATAGACAAATTAAAAAAGACAACATCCCGAGTTAAGCTGAGGAAGATAACACATTTTAGGTGCTATCAAACACTCCTAACTTAATTCTTGATCGTCCTCGAGCAATGTAGAATAATGCAACAATCAAACAAAATTATGCTCACTCAATCATGCAAGGTTTGTTACTCAAGTCTCAATAGTCCACTAAGATTCAACTTGCATTCACAATGATATTAGTTTATAATCAATCAATGAAGCACAGATTAAAACTAATTCTAGACTAGTTCATGCAAGGGTGAGTTCAAAGCCCTTCTAATTAAGTTCCTAGCACCCTGGAATTGCATTAAATTGCTCTCAATTTGTTCTTCCCCAATGGTGGCTCATGCACAAATCATCAAATGTCCAAAAAAATCAAAGTGGTAATATTTCAATTGAGGTGCCTGAATTCAAACTCTAGGGCCCTAAATTTGCATTTATTTTACCTAAGGGCATTAGCTTTCACACATTTACCATAGGGAACTGTACTCACTCTCTTCTCGCGAGTGTCCTAACTAATCACAACAAAGACAGCTCTTTCTACCCCTAATCATTCATATCATTACAAGTTTTCTTTTTCTTTTTCTTTCTTTTTCATTCTTTTTTTTTTTCATTCATGATATTTCTTTAAACCACAACATTCTTTTCAACAGGCATATAAATATTTTTTCTTCCTCATTATTACATTATGACCCATCATAAAAGACACTACCCAATCAGTGAGGCCTATCGAGGTAACAACAAAAATACAAACTAAATAATACGATTCTAAGCATGCAGGACCTAATATAGGCAAACAAAGAACTTAAGCGTGCATGAGAAATCAGAAAATTTTTTAAAAAGGGCTAAAAATTATTATCAATCACTTCAAACATTGCATCATGCAAGAGAATCAAAAAGAGTGCGTCATCAACCAGTCATCATAACGAACCAAACGCATATAAGCAAGCAAGCAAGCATGAAAGCACACGATATTTAGTCTGAGCTCAGATGCTCAAGGACTCTAGCCAGAACCAAAACATTTCCTACCCCCAACTTAAAATCTAACATTGTCCCCAATGTGAAAAAAGAAAAAAAAACAAAAACAAGGGACAAATGAAAAAGGAAAAAAGAAAACTTCCCTGAAATTTGTCACAAAGGATGGCGGTGACGTCTAGCTCGTAAAAGTAATCTCCTTTCCAACTACCTTCAAGCAAGAAAAATCTAAAAGATGAAGAAAGGTAGGAAGCATTAAGCTCAATAAAAACAAAAACAAGAAAAGGAAATAACAGAAATATAAATCCTAGCTGCCTCTAGGTAGTGCAATTTTTTAAGGTCGTTATGCTTGACTATACTCGGCTTCATCATCCGTATTCACTTGGGAAAGCCGAGTCCCTATCCAACACCACCAACTTAGGGTGTTTACCACAATCCTGAAAAATCACAAAGCTAAAATACACAGGATTAGTCGTGGAGGAATCATCATAAATAAAGAATTTTTCAATTTTTTCTTTATGCCTTAGAGAAAAGGACCCTTCATCCACATTGATCACCACCTTCGCGGTCTTTAGAAAAGGTCTCCCTAAGAGCATAGATAAAGAAGAAGTAGAAGCAGTAGAATTAACATCTATACTGATCACATAAAAATCAACAGGGAAAATCAGACCATTGACTCTAACTAGCATGTCTTTAACTATACTAATTGACCTAACAAGAGAATGATCAGCTAATTGCACTACAATATCAACCGGGTGCAGGATATGAGATTGAAAGTCAGCATAAACATGGGTAGGCATGTTATTAATAGCAGATCCTAAGTCTAACATAGCATGATCAAATTTTCTATTTCCTATCTGACAAGGAACAGAAAACGTACCTGGATCCTTTTGCTTGACAGGTAAGTTATTTGGAAGAATTACCTCTTGGCGGACTTCATCTTCTTGTTATTTTCTTCCTTTTTTTCTTCTTGATGGACTTTAGTCCACACCTTTTTTGTAAGCACTGACTTGCAATACCAAGTGTTAGGAGAGCTATGCGTTTGAGGTTATGGTTTTATGCGTCGTCAGAAGGAGAATAGCCGAGAAGTAGCCAAGAAGGGGGTGAAATTTCGGTTAAGTATTGGCTAAGACCATGCGTTGATGAATGAAGTGGAAGATGAAATATCTTGGGAATCATGCGTTGTTGAGTAAGTCGTGAAGGGCTGTGAGTTGAAGTAGTTGTCGTGTCGAAGAATAAATGATCATTGTCAGGAGAAGAAATATACTTAGAGCATGCGTTGAAGTCACTATGCGTTGAAGGCGCCACCATGCGTTGGAGCCACATTGCGTCCAAGACAGAAAGGTCTTGATGCGATGAAGCTAGTGTGTGTAAGACTATGTGTGTATGCGTCGGAGGTAGGAGGCGCCGAGAACACTATGCGCTGAGAATGATTAGTGCTGAAGGCGCTGAAGGAAAATTTAGACATGAGTGCCTTGCGTTGAGGAGAAGACTAGCACCAGCCTGCGGGTGAGTAAGTCGGCCTTATCATCTCGGTACTTGTGATGCATGTCGGCAGTATATATAGGTGAGTTTAATAATTTTCAGACATTTCAAGAACTTAAGTCGGTCCCATCTTTCAGAGAAACCACAAAGGAGAGTAGAGGAATGTGTTCTTATAGTTTCAGGCGAAATTCCACTCATTTTGGTGTCAAAATCAGAACTGAAATAGAAGTTTGATTTGCAGACGCACAAATTGATCAGTGGTCGATGTTTGGAGTAGAACGACTCGAGGAAGCCGAGTTTAGAGCTAAAATTTTGAGGTTAGTAAGTTAACATAATTCCTAACAAGTCTTATGAAGGATGGTTAAGCTGAAAGTGAAGTTAATCATATGAATTTCTAGGTAAAAGCAGCAGCAACAGAACTGTTATGCAACTGGAGCAACGCGAAGTAATTCTGGCATAACTGAAGAACGATTAAGAGTTAAGGCTTGAGATTTTGAGGTAAGCTGTGGGACTTGATTCTTTACAAGTTTTTAGAAGGGAAGAGGTCTTAATATGAACTGGAAATGCGTTTTTAACAAGGCTTAAGCAAAGAGATCCAAGCTGTAGCAGTTAGCTCTGTCAAGAGAAAGATAAAGTTCAAACATTGGATTATCAGCAAGAATGAGCTGTATGCAAAGTGTCCTCTGAATTGGAGTTCAACAGAAGAGTAAGGAGCGGCTAGAAGTAATAGCTTTAGTGCTTAAAGCTTGAGAATGAACTAATGATAGCTGAATCACATACCTAGCTCTAAATATTAAGTATATGATGAGTGGTTGTTTATGTTTGATGAATAGAAAAGAAGTGTAACAAAGGAAAATGTTTGTTTCAGGCCAAGAGGAGATAGGAAGGGCTTATAACCCATTCAAGGCCTAGAAAGAGTAGTGAGTGACACTTTTCTTACCCTAAAGCAATCTTTGTTATATATGTTAGTCCGGTTTTCCAATGGAATACAATTTTGTGATCAAATGATTTATGAAGCATACTTTATGTTCTTTAAGTTATTGAAAAGTATGTTTATGAAATGTTATTGATGAAATATCGTTGCCCTGAGTTCTTACAAATGATTGCATATGATTTGTTTGTATGAAGTGTTACTTCTTAAAAAGAAAAACATTTAAGAGGAGGATCAATGCTAATAAGCATGTGAACTTCCCCGAGACCCTGTACTTGGGCAACCCGCCTATAAATGTTTAAGAGGAGGATCAATGCTAATAACGCATGTGAACTTCCCCGGGACCCAGTACTCAAGGACATGAGAAGGTACATGGGCAACCCGCCATATTCCTATGTGCACATAGAGGTTATATACTGGTGCGTTGAGTCTTGCTCCGCATCAAGCCTTATATGTTTTCGACGTTGGGGTGTTGAGTTTTGCTCCACTTCAACTAAGGGAAAAGTATTGCACTTCAACTGTTTTCTTATGATTTGTTGAAAATCCTGTATGAATTGATAAGGGCAATTAAGTTTGTTTTAACTAATGTATTTGGAAGCAATTGCATGTTTTGATGTTGAACTCAGTTTTATCACTGATGATTTACAAACAAAATGGTTTGTTAAAATGGTCACTCGCTGGGCCTTTAGCTCATGTTTTCAATGATTTCTTTCCCCTCCAGGTAGCAAGGACGTTCCAGGTACTTTGCATACTCCAACTCGCTCTGCTTAAGCTTCGAGATTCAGAAAAACTTGACTTGTGGAAGTGTCGTAGTATGTTAAACCTCTATTAGGTGACATGTAGATATACGTGTATAATTGTAAGGATTGAACCATGGATTGTAATAGAACGTATGAATGAGTGAAGAAGTGGGTTGACTTGTTTATACTTTCCTATATGTGATATTTAAATGTCTTAGAACGTAGAATTTATTGTGAATAGTTCAGGATGTGTGTGAAGGGATGGATGGTATGCGTCACAAAAGGAGTGATGTATACTATCCTCACGTCCCCTTTCAGGTTAAGTAGGTGAACTTGGGAGGGGGTGTGACATTTTTGCTTTTGACAGGGGGCTTCTGAATTACCGGAGACAGACCAGACCTCACCTCTTCTTTGCGTGATCCTCCCTGAGCAACAGTCAACCTGCTAGGGAAGGGTCGGGAACATAAGTGGAAAAATTGAGAGGTGGGTCAAATCTTATCCTATTTTTCCTTGGTGAGCTCACTGTCCCCACGGGTTCGCTTACAGGTTCTTCAGGCAAGGGGTCCATCCCTCATCTCATAGAGATGGAACTCACGTTTCGCACGTTCAGTGTGGGCTGGGAAGAAAGCTTCCCCGGCTGAATGTCCACCCTGCTCACAGCATCAGCTAGCTGGGAGAGCTGGTTGGCCATGCTCTGAATATGGGAGGTGGTGGACTGGATAAACTGCTCTTGGGTGCGCTAGATCTGAGCGTTGGACTCGGCTAGCTACTTCACCATATCCTCCAAGGGCATCCCTGAATTTCCATGGCCTTGGTTCACCTGACCACCCCACTGGTTGTAGTTGTACATCCGCCCACTTTGCTGATTGCCGGCATAACTGACCTTAGTTGACTCCTCGGACTACTGCTGACAGCAAAGACCTGCTTCACCAAAGAAGAGAGTTCAGAAAGTTCAGCTCTGATTTCACTTACCTCTCGTGAGGACATGGTACTGCCGAGAGCTCACGTATCGAATTGCTGCGCATTCTCCGCCATGGTGGAGATGAGTGCCCTAGCCTCTGTGGGAGTCTTGTTAACCAAGGCGCCACCACTAACTGCATCGATAGTACTCCTATCACTAGGGACAAGCCCGTCATAAAAGTACTGTGTTAGCAGCGCATCCGAGATCTGGTTGTTGGGAAAGCTAGCGCACAAGCATTTGAACCGCTCCCAGTACTCAAATAATGTCTCGCCCGCCGTCTGAGAAATCCTGTAGATTTCCTTCCTGATTCGCGCGGCACGCGATGCGAGAAAAACTTCCCCAATAATTAACTCAACATTTCCTTCCAGGTGGTTACAGAACCTGGAAAAAGGAAGTAAAGCCAATCCCTGACATCATCTTTCAAGGAGAAAGGGAAGGCTCTGAGGTTGATCTGCTCCTCAGTTACGCTATGTGATCTCATCCCCTCGCACACCATAATGAACTCTTTCAGATGGTTGTGGGTGTTCTCACCTGCACGTCCAGAAAATGAAGAGAGTAAGCTAATTAAGGCCTTAAGTTCAAAATTACCTATCGTGGTCGGATAGGTAACGCAAAAAGGTTGTTGATCACCATTTGGGGCGAGAGGTCCCGCAATGTGCGCTCTGCTAGTTGCGCCATCGATGGTTCTTCTTCTTCTTGTAAAAGCTCTTCAAATGTGCCTCATGCACAAGTATGTTCCTCTGAAGCTCTTCGTTCTCTAACTTCCCTCCTTCATCACCTTTCCTCTCTATCGATGTCTGCAAAATACAACAAATTGTTTCAATCCTGCCAAATAAATTTGTCACCCAATTCCATGCCAAATAAATTTTCCTAACTTACCATAGAAGTAGTGGCAAGCCGGGTGGAACACAGGGAGCCCTCGAATTCAAGGTAACAAAAGGGGTTTTTTGAAAAACAGTTGATTGCAAGAAACTTAAATTGCATGAAAATAAAATGTGGAGGTAAAAGAAGTAAAATTCAATTAAAGAAGCTCTAGCTTGGGTTACGCGGGACTTCCTTTGTTCAATGTTCTTATCGTTGGTTTGTCATTACTAAATTCATTGAAGCTAGCACCTAATCAATTCAACTGGAAGGCTATAATCGAATTCTCCTAGTCGACAAGTTAGATTTAAGCAAATCAATGAAAAGCATACAAAATTTGACTAAACCTAACTGCATTAAGTTCAAAGGAAAATTAGGCGGAACATGCAACTGGAAAGACCTAAATTGAATGTCCTATCGATTTAATCCTAGGTTGATTAGAACAATGTGCATCACCATCTAGATTTGCAAGCTAACCTAACCTATTGCTTCCTATGATTGACATACAACAAATTGTCATGAATTGTAATACAACCAAAAGCAATAATCAAAATAAACACTAGCGTTACATATTGATCATAATTCTTGAAAACTCGGAATTAAATCATGCATACACTTGAATTAAGTTCAAAACCTCAAAAGAACATCAATTACAATGGAAAACCCTAATACCAAGCTAAAAAGACGTTACCTTAGCCAATAATCGGCATATTGATTATTGGGTTCAAGTTCCTAGGGATGAAAAGAAGAAAAGAGGAGAGAATGGAGCCAAAAGTCGGCTGGTCCGGCTATTTTTAACCAAGATGCCGAAGATTTCTTTATAAAGAATCAATCGCAGTGTCACGGCGCTGCCAGCGGATCTCCTCAAGAAAAAGCACCACGGCGCCATGGCTTCAAGGGCGTTTTGGTAATTTTAGAGTTCTACCTCCCGGTTGATGCCGTGGAACTCCGTTTTAGCCCGATTTTGGTGCTAACACCCCGTTCTACCTGTTAAGTGCTCGAAACCTACAAAATAACACAATAGACAAATTAAACAGCACAACAATCCCAAGTTAAGCTGAGGAAGATAGCACATTTTAGGTGCTATCAAAGAGCTCTTAGCAGGCGAATTCTCGAAGGTTTCTCTAGAACGAAAACCATTAATGATATTTTACAAGGAGAAACCTAATACCACCACCTCCAATACAAAACCAATTACCATATAGGTTCCATCAATGTTTGAGTATAAAACCCTCAAAAGCAATACCATGGAATTACAAGTACAAGGTAATTGTTGAGTCTGAACCTATCCCTATAGACAATATTAATGAAATTGAAGGTATAACACAAAGTAGAAGGTGTTATACGCCAGAGGAACTATTGAAACACAAAGGTAAGGTTAAAGGAAAAGCTAAGATAAATGATGCTATTGATTGTAAGGTAGAGGAACCTATGGTGGTGAGAAGTCAAGAAGCAAAAGAGCTAGCATCTGAAGATGACATACGAGAGTTTCTAAGACTTGTAAAGCATATCGATTATAAAGTAATCTAACAATTGGGCAAAACATCTGTTAGAATCTCCATTTTGGCCTTATTGTTATCTTCGAACCTTCGATGACTCTAATGAATATCCTGAACTAGACTTTTGTTCCATCAGACATTACAATAGACAATCTAGACAACATCGTTGGAAACATAATAGCATCAAGTTCCATAACCTTTATTGATGATGAAATATCATCTGAAGGCACAGATCACATAAAAGCCTTGCATATTACAGTTAAGTGCAAGAAATTTGCGTCGGGAAAGTCCAGGTTGATAATGGATCGTCTCTAAAGATAATGGCCATGTCCACATTGGAAAAATTGCCTATTGATATGTCACATCTAAGACCAAGCACCATGATAGTAAGAGCTTTTAATGGAATAGGCAATGAAGTGGTTGGGGACATAAAAATTCCTATTCAAATAGGCCCTTGCACCTTTGACATAACTTTTTAGGTCATGAACATCTACTCAGCTTACAGTATCTTGCTAGGTTGTCCATGGATTCATTCAGCTGGAGTGGTTCCATCATCATTGCACCAACAACTTAAGTTTGTAGTTAATCACAAGCTGGTGATTGTATCTGGACAAGAATATATTTTTGTTTCACGACCATCCTCAATGCCCTACATAGAAGTAGCAGAAGAAGCTTTTGAATCATCGTTTCAATCTTTTAAGGTTGCAAATGCCACTACTGTATGTGGAAACATGGGAAACAAGAGGCCAATCATTTTCAAAACTATCTTTAAAGGAAAATAGCAAAGGTGTAGATGACTTACTGAAAAACGCTTGAAAAGTGCTTTTTTATTCTCTTAAATTAAAGGAGTTTATATTAGATTTCACTTGTTTGCTAGTGGTTTTCAGGTAAAATAAAAAAAAAAAAAGAAAATAAGAATCAAAAGCTTAAAGATCAAAACCGAGCCAAAATCAAGAGAAAAAGAGAAGAAAAGTACAAAACTGACAAAAATAGCGCAGCGCTTTCTCCCGAGAGCAACCTCTGCCTGGTGCTGCTTCTACGGCATGGCGCCGAGGGTAGGCTTTCATGATAGACAGCGTTGCGGCACCATTCTTTGATGACGGACAGCGCAGCAACGATATTGACCAACGCCACGACACCAGTTTTACAAATTTGAAAAATCTACAATTTTGGAAAGAATTTTGGGCGACCAACTCTACAAATTGGAGGGTTTCCAGCAGCTCTAATCATCAATCTACACACCAATAGACACAAGAAGAAGAGAATTGCGAGAAAATTCATTAGAGAGTCCAAAGAATGAGTTAGCTGGAAGGAAGAGAGAAAAAAGTTCGAAAGAGAGTCGTGGTGCTATTCAGTTGCTGACGTGAAGACCAAGGACATCTTGATGGTTCCTCCTCAACCAAGAGCTTCTTTTCAGTAGAGTTTTCCTTTCTTTACACTCTTTCTTTGCTTATATTGTTGTGAACATATTACTTAAAGCTATGATTGGCTAAACTCTTTAATTTTAGGGTTTTGATGAATTATTTATGAAGTTATGTTGATATAGTGGACTCTTCATGGTTTTATTGTAATGAGTATGCTTTTCATTGTTATTGTGCTTAATTCTTGTTGATTGGCCCTTCTTGAATGTTAGGTTAGATGTATGGTTGAGATAATTGTATGCCTAGTTGGATCTATAACAATGAATTGTTGTTAATCTATCATGAGAATAGTTACGTTAACAATGAAAGTTGCCAAAGACTAATCTTAATGCCATGTAATTTATATTGGTTTCAAAAAAATTAGTAATCAATTAAGTTACATGAGAAAAGGTTGTTTTTGAAAGAAAATAACTTGGATTTATGTTGCTAGACTTAAGCATATGAATTGCAATAAATTCCATGAACCCTAGAATGTTGCATGATGAAGTAAAGAAGGATTCATTACCCTAGAACTCTCTTTGACTTTTGTGTTTCTCATTTATTTGCTTTCCTTTTTAGTCTTTCTAAAATCAAAACTTGAATTTGAATCCTCAAATAAAATTGATTTAATTCTAGAATAACTAAGTAACTTAAACCTTCACAATTGGATCCTCAGTGGAACGATATTCAGGACTTAACTGTCTTATATTATAATTTGACCCGTGCACTTGTGGTAAACACGAAAAGTGCACATCACTTACTGAGGGTGTCAAAGAATTTGAAAAGATTCAGTTTGGGATACAAACCAAGTAGGGAAGAGATGATCAGAGCACGAAAATGGGAGAGGAAAGTCGATAGCGAAGTTTGAGTGTCACGAGACTCAAAGCCAAATAAGCAATATTTCCCATCTTTATGAATCTTTCAAGTCTGCCGGCACAATTTATCCAGAAAGTCAAGATTTTGAAGCAATGGTTGTCGTAGAAGATAGGGATGAAGTGGATCCTCTAATCTACTTGTGCCCGGAGGACTTCAAGCTGAATAATTGGACGGTATTGGAGCTTCCATTGATTGTTAACGATTTATCAAAGTAATTATTTGCTTTTCATTATTATTCAAATCTTCTTGTGAGCTTTATTTCTTTCATCAATAAAAAGCCTTTTTTTTTATTATTTTTCTCTACCTCTTTCTTCTTCTTCTTATTATTATTATTATCATCATTATATTTCTTTCTTTATTCATCAAACCAAATAATCGCCATTTTGAACAATGATACTGAAATTGAAAGCACAAACGATCTTAGATATGAACTCAATCCTTTTGCACACAATGTTGAACTTGATGAGGGAACAATTGATAGCGAAGAAAATCTTGAACTTTCTCCTGAGTTATTAAGAATGATTAAAGAAGATGAAAAAATGTTAGGACCTCATGAAGAACCAACAGAGACAATTAATTTAGGGTTCCAGACCGAAGTGAAAGAAGTTAAACTTGGTGTTAATATAACAGCTGAAAGTCGTCAAAAGTTGGTAGAATTACTCATGAGTACGTTGACGTCTTTGCTTGGTTGTATCAAGACATGCCAGGTTTAGATACAAATATTGTAGTACACAATTTGCCACTTAAGCCTGAGGACAAACCGATGAGGCAAAAGTTGTGCAAAAGCTTGACATGTTGGTCAAAGATAATAAAAGAAGTGAGAAAGTAGATTGATGTAGGATTTTTAGCAGTAATCAAGTATCCTGAATGGGTAGCAAACATTGTTCCAGTTCCTAAAAAGAATGGACAAGTCAGGATGTATGTTGATTACAGGGACTTGAATTGAGCAAGTCCTAAAGATAATTCTTCAATTCCTCATATTGATGTGTTGGTAGATAATACTGCTAGCTTTTTTATGTGCATTTTCTGTGTTAACCGCAACTGTACGTGTCAAGTGATAATATAAGACGGTTAAGTCCTAATATCGTTCCACTGAGGATCCAATTGTGAAAGTTTAAGTTACTTAGCTATTCTCTAGAGTTAAATCAATTTTATTTGAGGATTGGAATTTAAGTTGTGATTTTAGAAATAAAACTAAAAAACAAAAAAGAAAGCAAGTAAATAAGAAACACAAGAGTCAAAGAGAGTTCAGGGTAAGGAATCCTTGTTTACTTCATCATGCAATATTCTAGGGTTCATGGATTTCATTGCAAGTCATATGCTTAAGTCTAGAAACATAAATCCAAGTTATTTTCTTTCAAAAACAACCTTTTCTCATGCAACTCAATTGATTACTAATTTCTTGAAACCAATACAAATTACATAGCATTAAGAGTAGTCTTTAGCAACTTTCATTGTTAACCTAACTATTTTCATGAAAGATTAACAACAATTCCTTGTTATATATCTAGTTAGATATACAATTATCTCAACCATACATCTAACCTAACATTCAAACATGGCCATTCAACAAGAATTTAAGCACAATAACAAAGAAAAACATAATCATTACAATAAAACCATGAATAGTCTACAATATCAACATAACTTCATAAACAATTCATCAATACCCTAAAATTAAAGAGTTTAGCCACTCATAGCTTTAAGCAACATGTTCACAACAATATAAGCAAAGAAAGAGGGTAAAGAAAGGGCAACTCTACTGAAAAGAGGCTCTTCATTGAAAAGGAACTGTCAAGTTTTCATTGGCCTTCACATCGAAACTTGAACGGCACCACGACTCTCTCTCGAACTCTTTTTTTTCTTCCTTGCAGCTATCTCACTCTTTCGACTCTCTAATGAACTTTCTCTCAATTCTCTTCTTTTTATGTCTCTTGGTGTGTTTAGGGCTGTTGGAAACCCTCCAATTTATAGAGTTAGTCGCCCAAAATTCTTTCAAAAAATGTAGAATTTTCAAATATGGAAAGATGGCGCTGCAGCACTGCAGAATAGCGTCGCTGCGTTGGCCGTCATTAAATGATGGCGTCGCCGCACTGTTGGATGGCGCCGCTACGTTGTGCGTCATAATAGCCTACCCTCGACGTCGTGTTGCAGCGTTGCAACGATGCTGCTACGTTGAAGGCAAAGGCCGCTCTCAAGAAAAAGCGGCGCAATGCTACCCTATTTTTGGCAATTTTGGTGATTTTCTTCTCTTTTTGGCTCGGTTTGATTCTTTCGACTTTCGATTCTTCTTTTCTTTATTTTGACCTGAAAACCACTAGCAAACAAGTGAAATCTAGTATAAAGTCCCTTAATTTAAGATAATAGAAAGCACTCTTCAAGCGCTTTTCACCACCCCAAACTTAGAGATTTGCTAGTCCTGAGCAAAGAATAGAATCAAATAAATGGAGTTTAGATGAAGAAGTGTGCAATCGACTCATGTCTCAGAGAATAGCATTTAAGAGCTTAAGTAGAAACATGCAAGCATATCTATATTGGTATAATCATTCAAGGCCAAATCTTGCTATCTCCCATGTGTGTGTGTGCAAGCCTCATTCAATTTAAAATGCTAAGACTCAAATTGGGAATTAAGAGAGCTTCCTTAATTTTTCCTTACTCTAGCTCATGCACCAATCTTCAAACATCCACACATTTCAAGTAAGTAATATGTCCACTAAGGTGTCATTCAATCATTTTTTGTTTTATGGGCCCTAAACTTGCATTCTTTTACTTAGGGGCACTAACTTTTACACATTCAATATAGGGACTCGTACCTAGTCAATTCCCAAGCGTCCTTACTGATCATAGTAAAGGCAGCTCTTTTTACCCCCATCCATTCATACTCATTACAAGTTTAACATTTAAAAGGATAGACATGTAAAGCTCATATATTTTTGTCTGCACTTCTTTTTTCTCAAAGGTATGTATACTCTTTTCTTTTTCCTTAGTCTAAGATTACAAACCATCATGCATTTCTACTCTCTAACCGGTGGGGCCTTTTGAGTGACAACCAAATACACCCAACTTAATAATTTTTTCAGTTAAAGATTATAAATTAAAGTGGCTACGTGCTCAAGAATATGGAAGATTTTAAGAGGGACTTAAATGAATTAACTCAAGATAATGCTATTTTATTTCCACAATCAGTCATCTATCATGCAAATTTGAATCTCATCATGGGCAATCAACATCAAAGCACACAACCATTGAAAAAACATTCCCATTAACTTTGAACGCTCCAAAATTTTCAAAATTTTTTGAAATTTCATTAACATGCATATGATCATTAAAACCTTCATAAACATGCATAGCAGGATAAGAAAACACATAAAAGTACAAGTGACACCTCCCACCCCAAACTTAGAATCATATATTGTCCCCAATGCATAAGAGCATCAAACACAGTAAGAATAAGTCTAGAAGCAATCGGGAAGCCACCAAACAGGCTTGGTGTAAGGAGTACCTTTTATGATGAACCAAGATCTTGAAAATTAAGAAAGCATATGAGTGACTCAAAGATGATTGAAAATAAAATAAAAGAAAAATAAAGAAAGAAATCAAATTGGGTTGCCTCCCAATAAGCTTTTGGTTTAAGGTCTCTTAGCTAGACTGAACCAATGGATGATTCGATGAAAGCAAGGTTCTCAATTAAGCGTTCTTCATCGTCAATGTAATGCTTCAAACTTTGACCATTTACTTTAAAGATTGTCCCATCATCGCTTTGCAATTCCACGGCTCCATGTGGCGATACTTTCACAATGCAACCATTGTGTCCTAAGCTTACTTGGAAACAAACGTAAAGGTGAGTTGAAAAGTAATACTCTTTGTCCAGGAAGAAAGGTCCATGGGGTGATCTTCTTGTCATGCCATCTAGCAGTGCACTCCTTCTAGAGTTTGGCATTCTCATAAGCTTGAGCGCGGAACTCCTCCATCTCATGAGTTTCAAGATGCTTTTTGATGGCCCAATAAGCTCTATACACCAGCTCAACCGGTAAATGACAAGCTTTTCCAAACACCAACCTGTACGGTGAAGTACCTATTGGGGTTTTGAAAGCTGTATGGTAGGTCACAGTGCATCATCGAGCTTAAGGGCCCAATCCTTCCTATTGGTCTTGATGGTCTTTTCCAAAACCTACTTGATTTCCATATTAGATAACTCAGTAAGACCATTAGTTTGAGGATCATAAGTTGTAGCAATTTTATGATTGACATTATATTTTTGTATCATGGATTCAAACAATTTATTGCAAAAGTGAAAACCCTCATCACTAATAATAGCTCTAGGTGTACCAAAACGTGGGAAGATGTTTTTATGCAAGAATTTTAAAACAGTGCGAGCATCATTGGTCCTAGTAGCTATGGCTTCTACTCACTTAGATACATAATCTACTGCAACTAGAGTATATAGGTAACCATCAGAAGACATAGGAAAAGGCCCCATAAAGTTAATACCCCAGACATCAAAGAGCCCCACTTCCAAGATAGATTTCATTGGAAGCTCATGTTGTCTAGAAATATTGCCAATACGTTGGCATCTATCACATGATTTGACAAAGGTGTAACAGTCCTTAAAAAGAGAGGGCCAATAAAAACCTGACTGAAGTACCTTAGATACAATTCTAGTGGGTCCAAAGTGACCTCTATAGGAGGAGGCATGGCATGAATGTAAGATACTTGCCACTTCTTCTTGAGGCACACACTTCCTTATTATACTATTAGCACAAACCTTGTGGAGCGTTCATGTCAGGTGGCAAATGTCCTCCTCCAAGATAGTTAACTATGTCAGCAAACCAAGGCAAACTATCTTTTACCTGATATGGTTGTTCATCAGGGAACATCTCAACAATGCGGGGCATGAGTTTGCATCCCCATTCTTAATCCTAAACAGGTGGTCTGCAACCATATTTTCACATCCTTTTCTATCTTTGATTTCTATATCAAATTCTTGAAATAATAAGATCCACCTTATTTGCCTAGGTTTAAATCTTTCTTATCAAACAGATATTTGGTCAGTATGCACTACTATTTTAGAGCCAAGCGAGTATGATCTAAATTTATCAAGGGCAAACACAACAGCTAGCAGTTCTTTTTCAGTAGTAGTGTATTTTTGCTTTGTACTATCAAGAGTTCTACTAGCATAGTAAATTGCCCTAAACATGTTATCTCTACATTGGCCTAAAACAGCTCCTAAAGCATAGTCACTAGCATCACACATGATTTCGAAAGATTAACTCCATTCAAGTACAAAAAAATAGCTGCAGAAATCAATGTTTCCTTCAAAGTATTAAAAAAGCTAGTAGACATGCATCATCAAACACATGCTTAGCTTCCTTTTCTAGCAAGTTACTCAAGGGTTTAGCAATTTTAGAAAAATCTTTAATAAATCTTCTGTAAAACCCTACATGCCCTAAGAAGCTTCTGACTCCCTTCACATTATTGGGAGGTGGCAATTGTTCAATGGTGGCTATTTTAGCCCTATCCACCTCCAATCCCTTTTGTGAAACTTTGTGCTCCAGAATGATGTCCTCCTTAACCATGAAGTGGCACTTCTCTCCATTCAATACAAGGTTAGCATCTTGGCACCTCTACAAAACACAAGTGAGATTAGCAAGACAAGAATCAAATGAAGACCTAAATACAGAAAAATCATCCATGAAAACCTCCATTATGTCTTCAATAAGCCCCTGAAAAATAGACATCATACGATGTTGAAAAGTAGCGAGGGCATTATAGAAACCAAAAGGCATTCTCCTAAAAGCAAATGTCCCATAAGGACACGTAAAATGTGATTTTTTTCTTGAACCTCAAGAGCAATGACAATTTGATTATAACCTGAATTTCCATCAAGGAAGCAATAATGAGAATAACCTGCAAGTCTATCAAGTATTTGATCTACAAAAGGAAGAGGAAAATGATCTTTTTTAGTAGTTTTATTCAACTTCCTATAATCAATGCATACCTGCCATCTTGTCACAGTTCTAGTGGCTATCATCTCATCTTTTTCATTCTTAACTATAGTCATACCACCTTTTTTGGGTACAACCTTGAACAGGACTTACCCATGAACTATCAGATATGGCATAAATGATTCCTGCATTCAAAAACTTGAGCACTTCTTTCTTAACTACCTCCTTCATGGTGGGGTTAAGTCTCCTTTGGTGCTCTACTGATGGGTTAAAGGTATTTTCCATCAAGATTCTGTGCATACAGACCGATGGACTAATACCTTTAAGATCCTCAATAGACCAACCAATGACATACTTATGATTCCTTAACACTCTCAACAAATTTTCTTCTACCACATAATTTAAATCAGAATATATAATAACAGGGAAAGAAGAAAAATCATCCAAGAATGCATATTTCAAGTGAGGAGGCAACACTTTTAATTCTAAAGCAAGCTTCTCAACATTAACACTATTTATAAGATGCAAATGAGCTAGAAGCATTGGTCTATACATTTTAGTGCATACCGGCATGTTATCTAACCACTTAACATATAAAGCAATTTCATTAAATATAGTATCCACATTATCAATATCTACTATACTTTGTTCTAAATGATCAGTAGCCAGCACAACCTCAACATGCTCAGAAATAGTGTGATTAATTATATCTATTGCATGGCAAGTACTACCCTCATCATGATGACTCAAGGACTTATAGATATTAAAAACAACATTCTCATCATTCACCCTTAGAGTCAACTTTCCTTTTTGGACATCAATAATGGCCTTCCCAGTTGCTAAGAATGGGCATCTAAGGATAATAGGAATCTCAGAGCCCTCCTCCATGTCCAAGACTAAAAAATCTGCAAGGAAGATAAATTTGTCAACTTTAACTACCACATCCTCAACAATCCTCTAGGATAAGCGAAGGGTCTATCCACTAGTTGCAAGGTGATGGTGGTAGGTTGCACTTCTCCAATGTCAAGCTTCCTATAAACAGATAAAGGCATTAAATTAATAGAAGCACCAAGATCACAAAGAGCTCCAATAACATTTAAAGAACCAATAGTGCAAGGTATAGTAAAACTCCTTGGATCTTTCAATTTTTGTGATAGCTTTTTTTGCAGCACAACACTGCATTCTTCAGTCATGCTAATCATCTCATATTGCCCAAACTTCTTCTTCTTAGACAAGACATCTCTCATAAATTTAGCATAGTTGCGCATTTGCTCTAAAGTCTCAGCAAATAAGATATTAACGTGAAGCTTTTTAAATAATTCTTTGGAGTTAGCAAATTGAGAGTCTATTTCTTTCTTGTTTAAACATTGAGGATAGGGCAAGGTATTAGGTACAAAAGGTAGAGGGTTAGATAACTTACTTGAAGATATCGACTCCTTTACCTTTTCCTCTAAGGCCACCTTAGGTTCATCTTCTATCATAGGCTCTTGGATGATCTCTTCTACCTCTTGCTCCTCATCCTCATCATTGATCAAGGGAGTGGACAGCTTTTTCTCACTTCTCAAAGTCACGGCCTTGCATTACTTCTTTGGATTTCTTTCAAGGCAACTAGGAAATTTACCCTTTTGCATTGTTTGAAGAGAAGTGGCTATTTGGCTAATTTGTACCTCAATGTTGTGAATAGCCTTACCATGACTTTGTACAGTGCTCTCCAATGCAGTGGTCCTTCCTCTTGACTCCTTTATGAATTCCACCATCAAGTCTTCTAAGTTAGACTTCTTCTTGGTGTGTGATGGACCTACATTGGAAAAGCCGGGAGGACCTTGCAAAACATTCCTATTGTTAACATAAGAAAAGTTTTCATGGTTCCTCAAGTTAGGATGGTAATGAGTTGGAAGTTGTTCTTGTTGGCCTCTATAATGTCCTCTATCAACATAATTGGTCGTCTCATTGTCTCCTTGTTCCAACTCCTTTTGAATAGACATCTCTGATGTCAAGGCGGTAAGGGATGATATGGATGGTGGACTTGCTTGAGCTTGGCCCCCTGTAGTCAATTTAGAAAGAGTATTAGTAAGGGAGGCCATTTGAGCTTTAAGAGAATTTACCTCATCCACCACATACAATCCGGTGGCTTTTAGGATGATTGGAGAAGACCGTTCACATGGCCAATTGTACTATGTGGTGGCCAATTCTTCTTGTATGGTATAGGCCTCTTGAGCATTCTTGGAGAAACTTGAACCTCCGACGGTTGCATCTAGAATGGATTTGGTTGAGCTAGATAATCCACTGTAGAAGAATTGAATTTGCAACCAATCCGAGTAGCCATGTTGAGGGCACCTCCTCAAGAGATCCTCATACCTTTCCCAAGCTTCATATAGTTGTTCATCCTCAAGTTGGCGGAATGTTTCAATCTCCATTCTTAGCCTTTGAGATTTAGCCGGTGGAAAATACTTGTTCAAAAAAGCTTGAGTCAAAATCTCCCACGTAGTGATACTATCCGGAGGTATGGTTTCCAACCAGTCCTTTGCTCATTCCTATAAAGAGAAAGGAAAAAGTCTTAGTTTGATAGCATCGTTAGAAACACCATTCAACTTTACCATCCTGCATATCTCCAAGAAAGACCGTAAGTGCTTGTGAGAATCTTCATTGGTTCTTCCTCTAAAGGCTAGCTCTCTAGCCATTTGAATCAACCCCAATTCCAACTCAAAGTTGTTGACATTGATGGACACATTCATAATGCATGGTTGATTTGCTGGTAATGTCGGTTGGAAGTAGTCCCGAATTGCCTTTGGTATCACCGCCGGCATCTCCTCGGTTTGATTGTATAGAGCCCTTAAATTCCTTCTATAGGTCCTATCAATCTCGGGATCAAGAGGGAAGAGGTTAGTATTATCACAAGGCATAAACCGACAAAATTATCAACCAAATAATATACACCTCAAAATAAGATCTATCAATTCTAATAAATATTAAATAACTAAAACCGTTCTTTGGATCCCCTGCAACAGTGCCAAAAACTTGATGCACACTTTTCGTTTTAACCACAAGTGTACGGGTCAAATCATAATATAAGACGGTTAAGTCCTAATATCGTTCCACTGAGGATCCAATTGTGAAAGTTTAAGTTACTTAGCTATTCTAGAGTTGAATCAATTTTATTTGAGGTTGGAATTTAAGTTGTGATTTTGGAAATAAAACTAAAAAAGAAAGCAAGTAAATAAGAAACATAAGAGTCAAAGAGAGTTTTAGGGTAAGGAATCCTTGTTTACTTCATCATGCAATATTCTAGGGTTCATAGATTTCATTGTAATTCATATACTTAAGTCTAGAAACATAAATCCAAGTTATTTTCGCTCACAAACAACCTTTTTCTCATGCAACTCAATTAATTACTAATTTCTTGAAACCAATACAAATTACATGGCATTAAGAGTAATCTTTAGCAACTTTCATTCTTAACCTAACTATTTTCCTGAAAGATTAACAACAATTCCTTGTTATAGATCTAGTTAGATATACAATTATCTCAACCATACATCTAACCTAACATTCAAACATGGCCATTTAACAAGAATTTAAGCACAATAACAAAGAAAAGCATAATCATTACAACAAAACCATGAATAGTCTACAATATCAACATAACTTCATAAACAATTCATCAATGTCCTAAAACTAAAGAGTTTAGTCACTCATAGCTTTAAGCAACATATAAGCAAAGAAATAGTGTAAAGAAAGGAAAACTCTACTGAAAAAAGGCTATTGATTGAGGAGGAACCATCAAGGTGTCCTTGGTCTTCACATTGGAACTTGATCGGCATCAAGACTTTCTCTCGAACTCTTTTCTCTCTTCCTTGCAGCTAACTCACTCTTTAGACTCTCTAATGAACTTTCTCTCAATTTTCTTCTTCCTGTGTCTCTAGGTATGTTTAGAGCTGCTGAAAACCTCTAATTTATGGAGTTGGCTGGCCAAAATTCTTTCAAAAAATATACAATTTTCAAATATGGAAAGATGACGCCACGGTGCCATAGAATAGCATAGCTGCACTAATCATCATTGAAAAAAAGCGCCGCTACGCTGTGGGTCATAATAGCCTACCCTTGGCGCCATGCCACAGCGTCATGACAATGTTACTGCCCTGAGGACAAAGGCCACTCTCGGAAAAAAGCGTCGCGACACTGCCCTATTTTTGGCAACTTTGGTGATTTTCTTCTCTTTTTGGCTCGATTTGGTTCTTTTCGCTTTCGATTCTTTTTTTCTTTATTTTGACTTGAAAAGTACTAACAATCAAGTGAAATCTAGTATAAACTCCCTTAATTTGAGAAAATGTCAAGCGCTTTTCACTTTTCCACCTTCTCCTTCATGGATGAATTCTCAGGCTATAATCAAATCAAGATGGCAGAAGAAGATCGAAAAAACTACATTTATAATATTATGGGGGACTTTCTGCTATAAAGTCATGCCTTTTGGATTGAAAAATGCTGGGGCAACCTACCAATGTGCCATGGTTACCTTATTTCATGATTTAATGCATAAGGAAATCAAGGTATATGTAGATGATATGATTCTTAAATGTTAGACAAGATGAAGATCACACAACTGTTTAAAAAAAAGTTATTCGATCGATTGAGGAAGTTCAAGCTTAAGTTGATTCCAAATAAGTGTACATTTTGGGTAACATCAGGAAAGTTGTTAGGCTTTGTCATAAGCGAGGAAGGGATCAAGGTCGACCCTGATAAGGTCAAAACTATTCTAAAAATGCAACCATTGCGCACCCAAAAAAGAAGTTAGATGATTTTTTGGGAGACTAAACTATATCGCGAGATTTATATCACATCTGACAGCAACATGTGAGCCCATCTTCAAACTACTTCGTAAGAGCGACATAGGGGTTTGGAACGAAGATTGTCAAAAGGCGTTCAAAAAGGTCAAGCAATATTTGCAAAATCCTCCTGTTTTAGTCCCTTCAACCACAAGTCGTTTGCTTATTTTGTATCTTACTATGACAAAGAATTCAATGGGATATGTATTAGGACAACACAATGATTCCGGCAAAAGAGAGAAAGCCATATATTACTTGAGCAAGAAATTTACCTGTTGTGAGACGAGATATTCCATGCTTGAAAAATGTGTTGTGTGCTAACATAGGCCGCCCGTCATTTAAGACCATACATGTTATACTATACGACATGGCTCATCTGTAAGATGGACCCTATAAAATATATTTTTTAGTAGTCGTCTCTTTCAGGTAGAATTGCAAAGTGGCAAGTTCTCTTTTATGAATATGATATAGTTTATGTTACTTGAAAGTCAATCAAAGGAAGTGCACTAGCTGACCACTATGAGCTGATGAAATTTGATTTTCCTGATGAATTGGTCTCTACCGTAGCAAATGAGGAAGAAGTACCGAATTCGGAGATATGGACCATGTTGTTTGATGGAGCCTCCAACAAATTAGGACACATAGTAGGTGTCATTTTGATATCACCAGAAGGAAAATTATTCCCTTTTACAACTAAGTTAAATTTTGATTGCACTCATAACATGGCTGAATATGAAGCATGCTATATGGGTATCCAAGCGGCATTAGACATGAAGATCAAAAAACTTCAAGTCTTAGGAGATTCCATGTTGGTGATTCACCAGTTAAAAGAAGAATGGGAAACAAGAGACGCAAAACTTATCCCATATAAAAAGCTAATAGTGGAATTGTCTCAAAAGCTTGATAAAGTTACTTTTGACTACCTACCAAGGAAAAATAATTAGATAGCGGATGCTCTAGCCACGCTGAGGGTGTTGTTCAATATAGATCTCAGTCAAGAGATCCAACCTATCAAAATTGAAAAGTGAGATGCTTTGGCCACATGCATGACCATTGAAGAGAAGCCAGATGGTAAACCATGGTATTATGACATTAAAAAGTTCATTGAATATAGAGAGTATCCATTGAATGCCTCAGAAAATGATAATTGCACACTCGAAAAGTTGGCAATGAAATTCTTCTTAAATGGAAAAGTACTGTACAAAAGAAACCATGGCATGGTGCTCTTAAGATGTGTAGACGTGACAGAGGCAAATAAAATCATGGAAGAAGTTCATAAAGGAGTTTGCGGAACTCATGCAAATGGGCACATGATGGCTAGACAAGTATTAAGAGCTGGCTATTATTGGTTAACTATGGAAGTAGATTGCATTAAAAATGCGAGGGAATGCCATAAATGTCAGATATATGCAGACAAGGCCCATGCACCTACATCTCAGTTGAATGTCATGATAGCCCCCTGGCCTTTTTCCATGTGAGAAATGGATGTGATAGGCCCCATCAAACCTAAAGCCTCAAATGGACACCATTCATTGTGGTAGCAATTGATTATTTCACCAAATGGGTGAAAGTAATGTCTTATCGAGAGGTAACAAAGATATTTGTGATTAAATACATAAAAAAGGAAATTATGTGTCGCTATGGTCTTCCTGAAACTATAGTGTCTAATAATGCTCGAAATCTTAATAGAAAGTTGATGCAAGAGTTAGGTGAAAAATTCAAGATCAGACATCTTAATTCAACTCCCTATAGGCCGAAAATGAATGGGGCAGTGGAAACTGCTAATAAGAATATAAAGAGAATTGTGCAAAAGATGACAGTTACATATAAGGATTGACATGAAATTCTCCCCTTTGTATTATATGGATATCGTACACCAGTCCGAACTTCAACTAGGGCAACACCATTTTCTTTAGTCTACGACATGGAAGCTTTTCTTTCCATTGAAGTAGAAATCCCATCATTACGAGTTCTTATGGAAGCTAAACTAAAAGAAGCAAAATGGGTCCAAAATCGCTATGAACAACTGAATTTCGTAGGGGAAAAAAAAAAGACTAACAACATTATACAGGGGTTAGCTTTATCAAAAGCAGATGACAAGACCTTATGACAAGAAGGTATGCCCTAGAGTTTTCAAATAGGGAGATTTACTTTTAAGACAAACTTTCTTGTTTCAAAAAGATCACTGAGGGAAGTGGACTCCAAATTATGAAGGACCATACGTAGTAGAAAAAGCTTTCTCTGGAGGAACTTTGATCTTGACCAATATGGATGGCGACCGACTGCCCAATCCAGTAAATTCAGATCATGTGCGAAAGTACCAAGCGTAAAATTCAGAAATTTAGTAGTCTTAGCAAGTATCTAAGAGAACTGCATTTACTTTCAATTTCATTTTTCAAGTTTGATGCTTATACTTCAGATTTTAGTCCTAATAAGATCCTCTTTACGGCATTTTCTTATTTTATTTTCTTTTTTCCATTCTTCCTAAATTAAATATATTGTCATTATCATTCCAATATTAAAAGAAAATAGTTTTACATTTGATAAATCAAAACAATTTTTGTAGCCCAATATTTCAGGAAAAGCGTTAAAAACATCGAGAATTTTTAAATTGGGGCAAAGTCGTATTTGGTGATGATAAGGAAAGTTACCATTTTTTTCACATTGGGGTAAAGCCATTCTATTTCATAACGCCATGTTGTAAAGATTATGCTACTAGATTAAGTCCAAGTTCCTGAAAAGTACGAAGATGGTGATTGAGATATCGTTTTTGAAATAAGAAGTAATATAAACTTATCCATTGTTGTTACATTACAGTTTGAAGATCACATTCGCATCTCATGCATTCAAACATTTTTGCACTAGTGATATTCGCATCCCAATTCTAATATGCGCATCAGCTTTTACTTTTTATTAAATCGAACTTTGATACTTAGTTGAGGTCAAAGCCTGGTCAAGTCATGTCCGTTTGTTTTTATTGTTGGTTAAACCGAACCTTGACATTTAGTCGAGGTCGAAGCCTGATCAAGTCAGGTCTGTTTCTTTTACTTTTGGTTAAATCGAACCTTGACATTTAGTTGAGGTTGAAGCCTGGTCAAGTCAGGTTCGTTTACTTTTATTATTGGTAAAACCGAACCTCGACATTCAGTCGAGGTCGAAGCCTGGTCAAGTCAAGTCCGTTTGCTTTTATTGTTGGTTAAATTGAACCTTAACATTTAGTCGAGGTCAAAGCCTGGTTAAATCCATTTGTTTTTGTTGTTGGTTAAATCGAATATTAACATTTAGTTGAGGTCAAAGTTTGGTCAAGTCAGGTATGTTTGCATTTATTTGTTGGTTAAATCAAACTTTAACACTCAGTCAAGGTTGAAGCCTGGTCAAGTTAGGTCTATTTTCTTTTGTTGTTGATTAAATCAAACCTTGACATTTAGTCGAGGTCGAAGCTTGCTCAAGTCAGGTCTGTTTGCATTTATCTTTTGCTAAATAGAACCTTGTTTTTCAGCGAGGTCGAAGTTTGGTGAAGTTAGGTCCATTTATTTTACTATTTGTCAAATTAAACCTTACTGTTTAGTTGAGGTTGGAGCTTTTTTAGACCATGTCTATTTCGTTTAAGGTTGGTTAAATCAAATCAGCTTGCTAATTGACTGAGGTCGAAGTGTGGTTGAGTCAGGTTTGTTTGTCTATTTTCTTTAATGTTGGTAAAGTCGAACTTTGCTTTTCAGCGAGGTCGAAGCCTAGTCAAGTTAGATCCATTTATTTTACTTTTTTGTTAAATCAAACCTTGCTACTTAGTTAAAGTGCGAGCCTAGTCAAGTTAGCTCCATTTACTTTATTGTGGGTTGAGTCAAGCACATTTTGAGATGGTAGTTTGAAGTAAATCTTCACTTCCCCTAAATACTTTGTTTTCTTCCTTTCTCTATCTTCTCAGTTCTTCAAGGATACACAAAGGGGGGCAAATTGTAGACATCATATTTGGTCCGGCTCATTTATTTGATTTTATCTCTCCATTACATTTATCTTAACTTAGTTCATTTTTTCCCTTTTCTCTTAATTTTATTTTTATTTTTAATTATCAATTTATTCTTTGGGTTTACATTAGTTAGTCATATTTTTTTACTTTTTTATTTTTATTTTCTTTTATATTCTTTTTTATTTTTTATTTTTTATTTTTTATTTTATTTTTCTCTTTTTTTATTATTATTATTATTTTGTATTATTATTATTTATTATTATTTTATCAGTTTATTTTCTTTTATTTTTAGTTTCATTATTTTTTATTATTTATTTATTTATTTATTTATATTTTTTTCTCTTCTCTTCCAACATTTTTTTCTTTCTTCCTCATTTTATTTTCTTTTATTTTTAGTTTCATTATTTCATTTATTTATTTTTATTATTATTTTTTTATTATTTATTATTTTTATTTTTATTCCCCATTTGATTTTTTCCTCAAACTTCTTCCTCCATTTCCTATCTTCCTCCATTTGATTCTTTCTTCAAACTTCTTCCTCCGTTTCCTCTCTTCCTCCATTTGAATTCCCTAACATATCTCAACTCCAAACCTTCCCTTCTTCCTATAAATTGATGGAAAGATTTCAATGAGGAGGAGGAGGAAAGGAAATTAGAGTAACAAATTAAAAAGAAAAAATGCATAGTGAGAGGCAAAATACACAAAGGGGGAGGAGAAGAAGAAAATTGTGAGGAGAAGAAGAAAGTTTGTGAGATTGAAGAAAAATGAAGTTGTGAGGGGAAAAAGAAGTTGTGAGGTTAAGAAAAAAGGAAGTTGTGAGGGAAAAAAAAGTTGTGAGGTTGAAGAAGAAGGAGAAGCAGAAAAAAAGAAAAACATGGAGGAGAGAAACAAAAAAAAGAAGGAATTGGTGAAGGTGAAGGTGGGTCTCAATTATTCTTTTTATTTTATTTTAGTATTATTTTTCTATTTTATCTTATATATTTAAAAGTAATTTTTATTTATTATGATTTTTGCTATTATTTTCTCTCCCCTTAATTTCGTCATTTTTATTATTATCCATGTATTATTATCTTATCCTAGTCTTTGATTTCCACCATTTATTTTTTTGTTCTTTTCATTAATATTTCTTTTCTCTTTCTTCTCCCCATTTCAACTATTTTTCTCATTTATCAAATTTATGTTCTTATTTTCTTAAGGATGACTTCAAATATTTTTTTTAACTTATTTTATCTTATGTTTCATTTTGTGAGTTTCTATTAATCATTGGGTTCTCAATCTCAATTCATTAGATTCTATTTGAGGAATTTTTTTTTTTTCAAACTTGAGATTTCCATTAAATGATTTTGAGTTAAACTAATGGGTTAAAGCCTAGAATCTCTTTAAGGCATTTAATCAATGCTTCTACTATAGGATAAATGTAAAGTCCTTAATTTGGTACCATTAAATATGCTTTAGTTTTTATGGTTGAAATGTCTTACTAGTATTTCAAATTTCTTGAATTTCAGACTTTAAGCACATTTTTATTACTACATTAAAATTTAGATTGACAAATGAATTTCAAACTTCGTCATGATTTCTAAATGAACTTCAAATTAATTATCAATTGGTTTCCAGAATAAAACTATAGCTTCATTTAAATTTCAAATTTCAATTGAATTTCAAACGTTTTATTAGATTCTCCATAAATCTCATGTATTACATAAAAGAACCTAAATATAAATTGACTAACATTGTCGCTCACGAAATTCAACTATACTTTATTCTTAAAGTTACAGGGAAGCTTGGTGAGATATTTCTTTCAAAGCCTACCAAATATTAATGTTTTAAAATATAATTGACTAGTTAATAATCTTGTCTAGGCTAGGTACTTAAGTTACAGTAAGGGAACACCTCTACCTGGGAGTTATTTAATTAGTTAATTAAACTTGTTAGTTTCCATTTTACATTTTTACAAATTTTTTATAATAGAATAAAATGTTTTCAAACGAGTGTTGTAGGATGCTAATACCTTCCCTGCACTCAATGACCCCTGAACATATCTTTGGAAAAGTAGACCGTTTTTTTTTTTTCCTTTCTAAAATAGGTGACCAATCAACCCCAAATAGTTGGTAGCAATTCCAAACTTTTTACCTCAAAAGAGACCCTTAGGGAGGGGCGTCGGCCGCTCCACGTCGCGATGACGCTACGACAATTATTATTATTATTATTATTATTATTATTATTATTATTTAGTTTTTTAAATTTATATGAATGTGTCTAGTGATCTGAGATAGGTGGCAAATCTATCGCCATCAGTCACGTTATTAAATTTATATGAATGGTCGATTTTTTCTATTTTCTTTTTATTTTATTTTCTTTATACAACCACTTGCACAAATGGCAAAACATAAAATGAAAATTAACCTATAGCCCAACAATTTAAAGTTTGCAAGAATGACAAAATTAATAAGCCCAATCCAATTGAAATACCCGAATGACCTAAATACCCCTCACAATTAAAAATGTGTGGTTGCATCTGATTACCATTTGTTTGTCACCTGGTTACCATATAATTGCCAATTATACCAATTTCTCTCTAAATATTGTTTGATTATTGTTTGATTGCTTTCTGATACTAATTGTTAACTAATTGCTAGCTTATACTAATTATAATTATACTGATTTATTATCTGATTGTTATTTTATTATTATTTGATATTGATTGTTATCTTATTGTCAATGATATCGATTGTTATTTGATAGTTTTCTGATTACTCTAATACTAGTTGTCAATGATACTGGTTGCTATCTAATTGTTATCTAATTACTATATGATACTAATTGTCAACGATATTAATTGCTATTGGATTGTCATCTTATTACTATTTGATACAAGTTGTCAATGTTACTAATTGTTATTTGATTGTTGTTTGATTATTATCTGATAGTGATTGCCAATGATAATGATTATTGTTTGATTACTATTTGGTGATGATTATTAATGATAAAGATTCTTATTTGATAATATTGTTACATGATTGGTATTTAACATTGATTGTTATTCGATATTGATTGCTATCTTATTGATAGAACTTGAAATGTGCTATCTCCATTAGCTTAACTTGATATTGTTGTGTTATTTAATGGGTTTATGTTCTAAGCCTGTCAGGACCCAAAACAAATAATATTTATAAATCGCTCTTAAGATATTGTAGCTAGTGAGAACAAGTCGTCTCCACAGGGAACTAAGGACAATCCTAGCCTTAACTTGTATTCAAATGGTCACGGGGGGTTTACCTGTTGTTTTGTTCGCAAATGAATGTAAAAGTATAATTGAAATTGGAATTAAACTCGATTTAAAGAGTCTAGCCTAGGGATTCGAAATTCATCCATTCACTTGGTTGATTATAGAACTTCTAATTTATGCAATGCTTGCTTGTTTTAATCTTAGCTCATTCACCCTAGAAGACTAAATTTACATGCCAAAACGCCATGATTAATGTCTTAATTAACTTAGATACTCAACTAATTGGGTTCATTAGTATCCATATTAGGCACCCGCATTAAGAAAGCCAATCTAGCTACGTCGATTAAATAACCCGGATAGCCTAGGTTACTGATTGATTCATTCTTGAAATTAGCTAACCATGCAATGTTTGTGAAAAGACTATTCTAAACAACCTAATCCATACCCAAGTATGCTTTAGCCCTTGCCCCTAGATTAAAAACACATTAGAGCATTCCTAACCTCTAGCAATCAAAGAATAAATGAGAGTTCGTCAAAACCCATAAATCCAATGCATAGAAATGTAAATATCATTCAAAAATAGAGAATTTAGCAACCATACATCATAGAATTCAAAAACCAATCTCCCAACCAAGATGGAATGGGTTTCAATCCTACCCTAAGCTAGAAGAACTTATCTTAACCACTCATAATCTAGCAAGATGAGTCTTGAAGATGAAAGAAATGAAAAATATAAGGTAGATGCTGGGAGGAAGAAATTACAGAGAAAATGCAGTTGGAATCACCAAAATTGAGCTTCATCTAACCTAATTACGCTAAAAACAGATTTATAATGAGGGGAGAGCATCGGTGCACTCAGTTAAAGCGTCGCTACGCTCTGGGTAGAAATCATAGCGTCAGTTTGGAGCATAGTTGTAAGCACTAACTTGTAAAACCAAGTGTTGGGGAGAGCAATGCGATTGAGGTTATGTGTTGCTAGAGGAAAAGTAGCCGAGAAGTAGAGCAAAATTTTAGTTAGGTGGTGGCCAAGACCATGCATTGGTGAAAGTAGCGGGAAGCTGAATTATTTGAGGAATCATGCGTTGTTGATTGAATCAAGAAGGGTTGTGAGATGAAGTAGTCGGCACATTGAAGGATAAGTGATCATTGGCGGGGAAAGAAATATGCTTGAACCATGCGTTGAAGTCACCATGCGTCAAAGACAGCCATGCATTGAAGTTACCATGCGTTGAAGATAGCCATGCGCTGAAGTCACATTGCGTTCAAGACAGAACGGTCTTGATGCGATGAAGCTAGTGATGTGAATGAATATGCTGTATGCGTCGGAGGTAGGAGGCGCCGAGAACATTATGCGCTGAGAATCGTTAGTTGCTGAAGACACTGGAGGAGAACATAGACATGAGTGCCTTGCGTCGAAGGAAAGACCAGCGCCAACCTACGGTGAGGGATAAGTCGGCAGTATATATATAGGTGAGTTTAATTATTTTCAGACATTTCGAGAACTTAAGTCAGTTCCATCTTTCAGAGAAACCACCAGAGAAGGAAGAGGAAGGTGTTCTTATAGTTTGTGGGTGAAATTCTACCTGTTTTGGTGCCGAAATCCGAACTGGAACAGGAGACGATTGCAGACGCACAGACTGAACAGTGGTTGTTGTTTGGAGTAGAACAACTTAAGGAAGCCGAGTTTGGGGCTGAAATTTTGAGGTTAGTAAGTTAACATAATTCCTAACAAGTCTTATGAAGGATGGTTAAGCTGAAATTGAGGTTAATCACATGAATCTCTAGGTAAAAGCAGTAACTACAGAACTGCTATGCAATCCGGAGCAACGCGGAGTAATTTTGGCATAACTGGAGAACGAAAAAGAGTTAAGCCTTGAAATTTTGAGGTAAGCTGTGGAACTTAATTCTTTACAAGTTTGTACAAGAGAAGAAGTCTTAATATGGGCTGGAAATGCGTTTTTAGCAGAGATTAAGCAGAGACAGCAAAGCTGTAACAGTCAGCTTTGTTAAGAAGAAGATAAAACTCAAATGTTGGTATAATAGCAAGAGTGAGCTGCAGGCTAAGTGTTCTTTGAATTGAAGTCTAACATAAGGGTAAGCAACAGCTAGTAGTAATAGCCTTAGTGTTTAAGGCTTGAGAATGAACTAATGGAAGTTTGACCGCATGATAAACTATAGGCATTGTGCATATGTTGAGTTGTTGTATATATTAAAGTGAATGGAAAAGAAGTATAACAAGGGAAAATATTTGTTTCAGGCCAAGAGGAGATAGGAAAGGCTTATAATCCATTCAAGGCCTAGAAAGAATTGTGAGTGGCACTTCTTTTACTTTTAAACGATTTTGTTGCACATGATGGTTCGGTTTTCCAATGAAATGTGATTTTGTGATTAAATGCTTTGTGAGGCATACGTTATGTTCTTAAAGCTATTAAAAAGCATGTTTATGAGATGTTATTGATATAATAATTGCGTTGTATTCTTATGAACGATTTGTATACGAACGGTTTGTATGAAATGTTGTTTCTAAAAAGGAAAATGTTTTAGAGGAGGCTCAATGCTAGCAAGGCATGTGAGTTTCCCCGGGACCCAGTACTCAAGGACATGAGAAGGTACTTGGGCAACCCGCCATATTCCTATGTGCACATAGAGGTTATATACTGGTGCGTTGAGTCTTGCTCCGCATCGAGCCTTATATGTTTTCGACGTTCGGGTGTTGAGTTTTGCTCTACTTCAACTAAGGGAAAAGTATTGCACTTAAACTGTTTTTTTATGATTTGCTGAGAATCATGTATGAAGTCATAAGGGCAATTAAGTTTGTTTTAACTAATGAATTTGAAGTGATTACATGTTTTATGTTTGATGTTGAACATAGTTTTACTACTGATGATTTCTGAACTAAAATGGTTTGTTAAAATTGTCACTCACTGGGCCTTTAGCTCATGTTTTCAATGTTTTCTTTTCCCTCCAGGTAGCAAGGACGTTTCTGGTGCTTTGCCTACTCCCACTCGCCCTGCTTAAGCTTCGAGACTCTGAATAATTCGACTTGTTGAAGTGTTAGTTGTATGTTAAACCTTAATTAGGTGGCATGTAGATATGTATGTACAATTACCAGGGGTTGAACTATGGGTTGTGCAAGGACATGTAAAAGAGTTGAGAAAATTCGTTTTTGGCTTGTATTCCTATATGTTATATTTAAAATGTCTTAAAATGTGGAGATTACATTATGAACAGTTTAGAATGTGTGTAAAGGAATGGATGGTATGCGTCACAAGAGGGGTGAGGTATACTGTCCTCACGTCTCCTTTTAGGTTGTGCAGGTAAGCTTGGGAGGGGGTGTGACAATAGTGATGCTGCATGCGTCATTTCTTTTCTGTCAAAGTTTGGAGCGTAACTTTGCTCTCGCCAATGTTACTGTCTGCCTTTGAGCATAGAGCAAAGCATAGCTACACTATACTCTGTGTTGGCCCTTAGGGCATTTTTGTAATTTTCACGTCCTTGAGCTATGGGTGCCCGGTTTCACTTTTGATAACTCCAAATCAACCTCAAATGACCCACACTCTAAGATGCATGATTTGCTCGAATTCCTACAAATAGCATAATAAACACATAAAATTCATGAAGGAGCCTGAATTAAGTTAGGGAAAATAGTACTTTTACTGTGCTATTAGTTTATTCGGTGATTTTACAGGTCTTGGACATCTAAGAGGGTAGAACCAGGCTCCAACGCCACTTTCATGTTAATTCATGCAAATTAAGAGGTTTGTAGCTACAACTGGGGCAAAAGATTAATGGTTGCATGTGGGAGGCTGACGTGGCGACATTGTCCTATGGCACTATGGTGCTACGAAGATTGATTGAACATGAAGCGAACGCACGAGAGGCCTAACACATGGAAGTGACATAGCACTAGCCAGATGCTACGACTTCAGGTAGGAGCGTAGCGACGCTGCCCATTAGCATCGTCGTGCCAGTGCTTTTAGTATAAAGATTATCTTCTTTCCTTTTAGAGTTATCAATTCCAACCTAGCTGAAATTCTACTGTTATTTTCTATCATTTTGGGGCATTTATCTGCTTCTCTATTTCTTCAATTGGGACTTCCATAATCATTATTCATTAATATTGTAGGCTAAAAGTAAGGTATCTAGCTTGGGTTTGAGGTCTCTTTCTATTATTTGTGAACTTTTGAAACTGTGGATGAACTTTTTTTTGTAATTTTCTAGTTGAATTGCTTTTCATCTCATGCCTATTGTTCAATCTACTTTGTGTGGAATTATCTGACAAATTAGCCATGCATCATTGATTAATTGCTTTAGATTACTTCCTAATACATAAACGTTAGGGAATTAATCGACAAGAAGCATGGATTAAGTTAGGTTGTGAAGTTGGTTAGGGATTCAACTCGATAAACATTCTTCTAACTAAACTAGATGAAATCTAATAACGAACAATCAATTAGACGAGGGTAATTGGTTGTTTGGCTTAGCATACCCTTAATCTTAATGCCTATTAATTTCATGTTTAGGAGAGGATTCTCACTTAGGCTTGTAGTTAATTTGATCTTAAGGATGTCTATTTAGGATTCTAAATAAGATTGGCTAAGTTGGAATTAGAAAATTGCATGTTTTCCATTTAAGGGTTAATCAATGATTAATTAGCAATGAATAGGATGGACCACGTTTATCCCTAAGCTAGATGTTTTTTAATTGATTTTTTTTTCACTCATGTGCCACTTTTATTTTATGCTTTTACGTTTAATTCGCAATCATTAAACACAAACTCCATTGGTTACCATACTATAAGCACTTTAATTGGAAAATCGGTGCCGCTCTCTGTGGTTTGACTCTTGCTTCACTTTACTACTTAGATAGAGTAAGCATGGAAAAGTATTTGATTTGGATCGAAGGGATTTGACACCCTTTTCGGTTCTTATCACTTATACTAATTCTTAATGATACTATTTTACTATCTATTTTTGTCTCATTGTTATTTCATATTGATTGTCAATGATATCAATTGTTTTCTGATTACTATTTAAAAATAAAATTAGTTAACTAATATTGATACGTAAGTATATCAATTCACTAATACTACTAATATACTATTGAAAAAACATAACATAATTAATATAAAAATATATAGTTATAACTCACCTTACTATTTGATATTGAGTAATTTTTTATTTCGATTTGATTCTATTGATAGTAAGTATGTAATGACCCGCCATTTTCTAAAATAGACCTTAGGTGTTACTATGCATGTAGAGTTTAGAATACTTGTTCAAGGTACCTCCACAAAATAAAAACAAAAAAAAAATAGATTTTAGATTAAGATCTATCCAACTTTACAGATATTAAGCAAATTCGTTATTTTGATCTCGACAACTACGCCAAAAACTTGATGTGCCAAAACTTGGTGTTACCACAGTGCACAGGTCATGTTATAGTAAAACGGTCAAGAGACCGAGTATCGCCCTCTGGAGATCAAATATTCGAGAAATACTTAGCTATTCTAAGTCTTATTGATTTTATCTAAGGATTAGACTTGTGTCAAATTTTGAATGATTAACTAATGAAAGCACATAAAGTGATGGATGAAATTCAAGAGATAAAAGTGTTCAATGGTATTGAATTCCTTAATTACTTCACTAATTCATGCAATTATTTCCTATGGATTAACATGTTAATATATACTTAAATCTAGAAACTAAATTCCAGATTATTATCTTCCAATAACAATCTTTTCTCATGCAAGCCTAATTGATTGCTAATCACTTGCAACAAAATTAAGAAGAATGATATTAATCATGATCAACTTTCACTAACAACTAACTATTCGCATGATATGTTAACTAATTATTCAATATTATAAATATGGTTAAACGTGCAATCTTTCTAATTGAACATATTCAACCTAACATTCATCTATGATCAATTGATGAGATAAAACACAGTAATATTGAAAAGTAATTAATAACACAAAATCCCTAATAAAACCTAGTGCATTAACCGAAATCCATAAGTTCATCAACACCCTAGAACTAGATGTTTAGCCATGCATGGATGCTAAAATCATTGTCCTACATTCCAACAACCATAAATGACAAAGAAAAGCAAAGAAAACGAAGATTAACTACTTTCAAAGCAGTCTCTGTCGTTGAAATCCGTCAAACAAGCCTTGATTCACACCTCAGTATCTCAAACGACCTCCAAACGAATCTCAAACTTTCACCCTCTAAAACTAGGCTAAAACACTCTTTAGAGCTTTGGAATTTCATGGTCAAATATGTTCATCAGGCATGCAAAATCTTAGGAGATTATATAGAGAAGGATTTCCAAAAATAAAAGATGTTTTTTCCTAAATTACCATGGTGTTGCAACGCTCTACTCCTTAATCGAAGCGCTACGCAGCGGTATGTGTAACGCTTAGGTGCTCCCCAAGCGTCGAGGTGCTGCCCCTGTTTTCAGCAACTTCATCATTTTCTCCTATTTTCTTCCCATCTTTTGATCCTTTGCTCAGTTTTGACCTCTTTGGGCATATTTGACTCATTTTTAGCTCATTTTGAAATTGAATTTCAATCTCGAACAAAACTCTAAAATCACTAGCAAACACCGTTCACTTATAAAATCCCATTGAAAACTATAATGCACATTTTAAGTGCATTTCAAGAGACAAAGGGATCAAGAAGCAAATCATCAACATGCTCAACAATAGCAATCCCACCAATTACAGTTTCCTTTTTCATCTAAATTAGAAGGTTTAAAAATACAAGAAATAAAATGCTAAGTCCACCTATTAATTTGATATTATTATTATTGTTGTTGTTGTTGTATATATATGTATATATATATTGTAATTTTTTTTAAACAAAAGTATTCGCCTAGAAGGCTAAAACCACATCTCAAATATCTATACCAAACTTACACTGGATTTTAAAAAAATTAAAATAAATTTAAAA